>WURV02200618.1:0-11663 GCA_011762755.2 Epimenia babai
TGGTTAGAGCGAGGTTTGAACCAGGGACCCCTGGATCCAAAGTCAAGCGCTCTAACCACTACGCCAACTGCCCCCTCGTGTTACAGTAAGTACACTGAACACTTCTAGCGTAACTCATGCCCGCCTCAGTTGACCGTGTTACAGCAAGTACACTGAACACTTCTAGCGTAACTCATGCCGGCCTGACTTGACCGTGTTACAGTAAGTACACTGAACACTTCTAGCGTAATTCACGCCAGTCTCAGTTGACCGTGTTACAGTAATCTGAAGGGAAGCAGTTAAGGTAGTGGTTAGGGCATTTAGCTTTTAATCCGGAAAGCGCTTAAACCCTTATGCGCAGGGGAGGGGGGGTCTTGGGCGCCCTCACAGTGTGATTCTGTTAAGGATTTCCCTCTGATGTAGCTGTGCTTCAGATGCTCTATGGATGGTCTCTATGTCGCTGAACTCCCCACTATGTCGCCATCCCATTCTGAATAACCAATAACTATCGTAGATTTAGCGGAGTGTGCAACATATGTAGTCCGTCTGCAGATTTATGGAACCAGTGACGTGAATGGGAGGTCAATTTTTCTGCCCAATTGTCTGCACAGGCTCGGTGGGTTTTTGCCAGTAGACGTTCTCCCCCCTTATGAGTGAGGCTATTTAATCAGTTGTGTTAATCACATAGGCTAGCATTGTAAAGTGCCATGAATAGCCTACACAACGATTAAATGATTGAATTAGTAACCAACATATGCTAACTAACCAACTAAAGAACTCGGAACACATACAGAACACTCGCAGCGTAACCCGTAGCCTTGATGCTTTCTCTGCCATTCTCCTGCCCAGTATATCTTCTCTGTGTGTTACCATCCCTACTAATTGCACTTGATGAAGTATATTTGTACACGAAAGTTTGTGTTAATCATAACCTTAGTTCGTCAATGAAGGTAACACGCGCTTGTCTGATGTGATCATACGAACGCATGACTTAGAAATTTACATTTGCCGCGGGCATCAAAAGTGACACTTGAATCATAACACTTGACACACATATAGAAAGTAGACCAACAGTCGATCAATGGACTCGATTGGGTGTTTAATGCAGAGTGTATTCGTGTAAAATTCATTTCCTCGATTGCTAAATTCCACAGCTCAACCCTACATGTTATCGCCAACTAAGTCTGTCGGTGTCATCGTCCAAAGGCAGAAGATATAGGTCTACGGCCATATATCATAAAACGACTGTACTTTTCTTTCTCACTAAAGGCGGGATTGTGCCATCGGGCGGGGACGTATAATTCAAAAATGCGTGACGAAATGAACACAGCCTATTAGCCGTAGCCCTATGTTTCATATGGATGACGTCATCTCTCGCGCAAGGCGACGTCACGTGAACTATTTCCAACGAATAAGCGAAGAGGACGGTGGAAATTGACACAGACGAGGTGCATCGCGGAATTCTAATAATGTTTTATTAATTGCATCTATGTCGGTGTATAATAATATGAAATTGCGGCTATTATAGCGGAGGTGATTGATGTGTTGCGACTTCAGCGAAATTAGGTGACATACTTTATTTTATACCTATCGACTGAGGTTTCACGGTTCAATCTTATTGGTCAGTGTTCCCACCAATTGAATCCGTGGCAACAGAATTCATACCTTATATGGTTGAAGGTTAGAATTTGTGAATTTGTGACGTTGGTGTGTGATTGACGTCAGAAACATGTTTATAAACGATAAACCTTATAATATAATATTTGTTTATTTATTGAGTGGTCATATCTAGACGATGAATCCACCATGAGTGATATAAACCTTACTGTCACAACGAATCTCTCCGCTTTAACTTGAGCCTTTACTGATCAATAACTGCCGATGGTTACCGATTTATATCAAAGATTTATATCAATGTGTGTTATCTCAGCCACCGACGTGAATGGGATGTTATAATCTTATATTAATTGATTTTAGGCACACATCTCGCCAATAATGTAGCTAGAGATGCGCAATCCTCAGATTGTGCGTCTACTCTGTGTCTACTGTGTGTCTACTGTGCGTCTACTCTGTGTCTACTATGTGTCTACTGTGTGTCTACTGTGTGTCTACTATGCGTCTACTCTGTGTCTACTGTGTGTCTACTGTGCGTCTACTCTGGGTCTACTGTGTGTCTACTGTGTGTCTACTGTTTGTCTACTGTGTGTCTACTATGTGTCTACTGTGTGTCTACTGTGTGTCCACTGTGTTTAATGTGTGTCTACTGTGTGTCTACTGTGTGTCTACTATGTGTGTCTACTGTGTGTCTACTGTGTGTCGACTGTGTGTCTACTGTGTGTCTACTGTGTGTCCACTGTGTGCCCATTGTGTGTCTACTGTGTGTCTACTGTGTGTCCACTGTGTGTCTACTGTGTGTCTACTATGTGTCTACTGTGTGTCTACTGTGTGTCTACTGTGTGTCTACTGTGTGTCTAATGTGTGTCTACTATGTGTGTCTACTGTGTGTCTACTGTGTGTCTACTGTGTGTCTACTATGTGTCTACTGTGTGTCCACTGTGGGTCCATTGTGTGTCTACTGTGTGTCTACTATGTGTCTACTGTGTGTCTACTGTGTGTCCACTGTGTGTCTACTGTGTGTCTACTGTGTGTCTACTGTGTGTCAACTGTGTGTCTACTGTGTGTCTACTATGTGTCTACTGTGTGTCTACTGTGTGTCCACTGTGTGTCCATTGTGTGTCTACTGTTTGTCTACTGTGTGTCTACTGTGTGTCTACTGTGTGTCCACTGTGTGTCTACTATGTGTCTACTGTGTGTCTACTGTGTGTCTACTGTGTGTCCACTGTGTGTCCATTGTGTGTCTACTGTGCGTCTACTATGTGTCTGCTATGTGTCTACTGTGTGTCTACTGTGTGTCTACTATGTGTGTCTACTGTGTGTCTACTGTGAGTACTTGACTTTGAAGAGCCGAAACAATCAATAAATATGCCTTTAGACTTTAGAGTATCGTTCAGTGCAGTTATATTGTTATGCACGTTGCTATCAAACACAATGAACTGAAGTAAGAATGGTGAGTAGCTCAAGCCTGGAATGGAATCGATAATTTCTTCACAGACCTAAATTATCCACAATCATCTACATCTACGGTACACAAAATTAGAGGGCAATGTGAGAGAATAGAAAATAGAAGAAATTGTTATCAAATTGACATGCATTACAGAAACCTGCATTTTGGATACGGCATACAGCATGTCGTAATGTTCACAAGAATCTTAAACCACCACTCTGCTCGATAAACCAGTTTTGAGACCTTACAAAACGCATTATCACATGATGTCACCGATAAACTGTGATTGTCGGATACAACGAGGTGACATAACGAGGTGCTCAGCGATATATGTCAGCTGCCAGGGTGACATAAAAGTCTGCGTTGGTTATGACGTATCTAATAAAAAGCTAAATATACCCCATCTTCTCGGGTAAGTTACGTGTCGCCACCCCTTACAGCAGACGAAGTGTCACTGTTTACGACAGTCTGCGTTTGTCATCGAAATGAAATTATATAAAATTTATTTAATTCAAGTGTCTAATTAGTTTATCTATCAGACACACTTTATATGAGTAAAACTCTGTATAATAGTAGCCTGTACTGTAAACTCCCATCCACTTAGGCTCCCCTGTCCATATTAATAATATGTGTAATTATGCCCGTGTACGGTTTCATGTTATGTAGACATATGCAAAATAATTTAATGGGAAAAAGCGACCATATATCGATAATAAAAAATTATTATATAATGGGGGTTTGGTGTCTAATGTCACAATCCCAGATATTACTAAAATATTCAGGGATAATGATATCGTCTGTATCCAAGAATTATGGACGAAGGAGGGTCGCCGGTAAACTTCCCTGGCTATACGACAGTGTGTCATTTTTAGAGGACGAAACGTCGTAAAGCCAATCGCGGCGGCGGAGGTATTGTCGTGTATTGTCTGTGGAAAGGTTCTTGCCCGGTGTGGAGAATAACCTTGAAGATGTAGTGTGAATTAATCATGAAGCATGTTATATGATGAATGTGTTAAAAATTGTATATATAATAAACGCAACACGTGGATATATGGCGTAAAGTAAATGTTAGCAGCAAATAGTTATGGTAATATTTAGGCCTGCCCTACTGCTCAGTCTAACAGTGAGTCTAATACATATTCTACAGCGTCTTTATGATCAATACAACCACTGCTGGGGGAGCGATATCGAACAGTCCGGTAAGTGTCGCCTTTAACGACACGTCCAATCCGCTCCCCGCCTCGCCGTCCACGTCACACTGGGCATGCCGGACCAGCTGAGATGCGCGCTCTCCCGACTTCGGCTCTCATCCTGTAACCTCATGGTTGAGCGGGACGCTGGGAGAGGCCGAAGCGAGAGTTGTCGCAGTGGCGGGGTAGACGTCGAGGATAAGTATCATATTATTATGTCGTGCACGCGGTTTGATACACGAAGACTGCGATACGTGAAACCCCACTGTGTTAACAGACCTAGTATGTTTAGATTCACGGAGTTATTAACTTGTGAAAATCCTTTATGAGAAATTTAAGTCGTTTCATTTTGGCCATTTTTCAGAATATAGATCAAAGCGTTACGAGAATGTAATTGTTATTTATAACATTGGTGCTGGCGGCCCAATTATCACAAAATTTATATGTGCGTGACGGGCGTGTATGGAGTTTTAGTTATTAATTTTCTGTCTATAGAGGGCTATTGTGTGATACAAATATACGTCTTATTATTGTGTCTACAACTACCAGTATTCACTATTCTGTTGTATATCGTGTTATTGGCATCTGTAGCTTAAAATTTTTCTTCTTCTTTCTTCCACACGGATTAGTAGTAACAGTTGGAATAATAAAAACAAGTCTCAAAGAAGATGGACGATGCGGGCGAATAACAGGTGCTTCCCCATCTCACACTCGTCTGAACGATTCATTGTTCCAAAAAATTTCAATTAAGTGGTAATCTTGCCAATCTATATGCCAATCTATATGTCAATTTAGTTGGACGCGCGTCAGAGCTAGTCACAGTAAGGTTTCTAAATGACATCGTCGCCGTGGAGTCGTCCTCAACGTAATTAACTCTAACATCTGCGCTGAACAGATATGAATTTTAAAAGCTTATTTTATCAAACAATAATGTAATTAGCGATGTCCTTAACTTGGAATTTGTGTGTATTAACTTAATGAACGTATGCATGAGATTTGATGTTCCAACTGCTTATTTGAATATTACCGAAGATAGCGGTAATTAATTTATACGAATT
The DNA here is from genome assembly GCA_011762755.2 of Epimenia babai. NCBI lineage: Eukaryota > Metazoa > Mollusca > Solenogastres > Cavibelonia > Epimeniidae > Epimenia > Epimenia babai. The sequence goes on from WURV02200618.1 coordinate 5,292, forward strand.
TTATTGGCGGCGTAAGTAATTTGGTAACCAGTGACGTAAAATAATTTTTATTTTTTATTTGTGATGTATCAGTATAATGTCGTGGATAAATACCAAAATGACGCATTGATCGGAATACTATATGTGTTGTGAGGGAGATAGTGAATCGATTACTATATTTTATCAAAACAGCATCTAATGATCTGATTATATCTTATAGATATCCGGTAAGGTTAGGTATACGCATTTGTTAGATTGTCATTTTTTGCGCGCCAAGAATGTAGACCTAGATGGAAAAGAGTTTATGCTCAAAGGATTAGTATAAATATTTATACCAACTGCTCGGTTGAATCATTAATGACCATAATAAGAGGGGTGGCTGAAACGAAACTTTGGGGTGCGCTCGCTGTTACTTAAATCATTAATAATCACAACGAGAGGGGGAATGAAACATAACCTTGAGGAATCCCATTACCCGTTACTGATTTAGCGCACTATTCTGTTTTTGTCGATTTGATCGCCGAATGGGTCTGCTATGGACGCTCCAATCATAATTATGACAATCAGAGTCAGCTTTGTAAATGGTCATTTATAGCTCGAGTAGCGCACGATTCTCAGTCCATTGGTATAATATTTCCTGTTTAAATATGTATTATTGTGTATTTTTGTACACGACAGGAGTCTTGATACTCGGAGACAAATGTGTGAATCAACAAATGTCGGCTCGATGCCCAGACTCGTCAGTGCGCCCTACGATGAATAATGGACCATCACATATGAGACTAACTATTCTCATCTATGTTGTTAATGGGGTAGCAAACATGATTCTTTGAATGAGTGGGGAGAAATGCACAGAAAAGACCTTGATGTCTCATCAACATTGTAAGTGAGGCTAGCATTGTCGGGAGAAGTCAATAATCGTTCAGACAACGATATAATCCTGCTCGTACATCATCAGTAATGACCTCGTTTTTTTGATAGATAGCCTATAATAGATTAAATAAGCACTGTCGAACCAAGGGTCTTACTGTCAACGACCACAATACTGAGATCGGTGCCTCACGCAGACGTCATGGTTTGACCACAGGCGAGGCTTGGGTGTATGCAGGGCAAAACGTTGAAATTGACCAATTCATTTATCTCGCTGTTATATTGTTAAAGAATGGTTTATTTTAATGATGCACACAATTATCTACATGGCGACGTGTAAAATCTGCTGTTTCCTTATACACAAACTTAATCGATTCAAAGGTATCGATGCAATTATTGAATGTTATATATATGATTTGATTGTACGCACATTTTTATTGTTTGGCTCAAAGGTCTGGGGTTGTGTTATGTGGACTGACATCGGAGAAGACGCGGTTAAGACATTTTTAAGTGGACGCGAGGTATCAGAGATCGCACGCCAACGGCGATGGCACATAAGGATTTCGGAAATAGACCATGAGATATCGGCACGACGCAAACATTTCACCAGGTTTTAGTTGAAAGTCCTAGGTATGGATGCAAATAAAAATGTAGGGTTTTATAGTACGAACGTGTACTGAGATAGAAGAGGAACATGCACCGTGGTTATTTGAATGTAAGCGTCAGTCTGCAAGGTCTCAATGGTATTAGTTATATCTTTCATTCAAGGGGCGTCTTAAGATTAGGATTGGATAAGGAGGTTACTGGCGGGATCGCGCAGGCAGATATCATAATGTGGGAAACGACGGCTTGATAAACACCTCACACATTCGTGGCAGTTCTCAGTCTCCACCCTACACTCGATCTACTTGACAAGTTTGCCTCGACTTATTCTAGGCTGTCTATCATCTCACGTGACGGGAACGGCTAATGACCGAGCTGTGACAATCGATTCTACATGCTGTTCTAACATTGTGAAGTTAGCAACGCGAACTTATAAAGAACATTAAACATATAAGGAACATTGAAATTATAACGAACATTAAACATATAAGGAACATTGAAATTATAACGAACATTAAACATATAAGGAACATTGAACTTATAAAGAACATTAAACATATAAGGAACATTGAACTTATGAAGAACATTAAACATATAAGGAACGTTGAACTTATAAGGATCGATGAACTAATACGGAACTTAAAACGATTTAATATATCAGTACAATTTGGCATGTTTTACAATAAATATCTTTGCAGAGAAGACAAAACGCTGCCTAAACAAATATTATGAACAATTTTATAAACTTATTATTATTTTATATTACATTGAGTGCACATAAACCAAATATCTGTAACTATCGCACTCGTAAACTCGTCCTAACGCATTTTAACTGAGCAGGTCATTAATTAAAAAATGTCCCTGCGTTCAAAACTTAATACAATAAAACTACGGCCACTGAGCGTAGTGATTAGGTCTAATAAAACTTAAATTTAATACCGTAGAACTAGGTGACAGTTAGTTCGTAGTGATATTTAACAATGACTAAATTTAAGCCTGCAGTACTCGGGGACGCTTAGCGTGCTGGTCAGATCAAATAATGGCTAAATTTAAGAATTTTACGTTGAATTGCAGGTTTTATTTGCAGCTTTTACATACAAAACAAGTTATACCACAAGAAATGACGTGATAAATATTATTCAAGAGAGAAGGACGTGGGAGAGGGGGAAATAAGTTCGTTTCTGACTTTAAATACTACGCTAGCGTCACAGTTGTTTATAAATATTCAAGATTTGTGGTCCGTCTAATAATCTGTTATTCGCAAAAACGATCACAACGGATACAGAAAATCAAATTTATCTCACTGAAAAGTACCATTTTGCTGTTATACACATTTACCACCTGTATAGAGTTGTGCATTTGTAATATTTGTTATTCACTCACTTAACTAAAAATTAGTTTTTGGGTATATACTTCCCGATGTATTACAACCTAGGTAAGGCAAGATGTCTGTTTTGGGATACTATATATGAGTTTGTAACATTAGACGGACCATGCTGCTCTACATCTCGCATCCTGCGAGAACTGCCAAGACCATCATGGCCGATATGAACTGTGAAAACTCTTCCGAAACCATGAACGGCGCCGAAATTGATGCAGTAGATTCAAGAAAACGGCCACTCGATGAAGATGCTGAAACTGGCGACTCAAAACGTTCGAATCACGGAGCAGGTAATTTCATTGATTTGAACTTCAAAAGGAGATGTAAATACAATAGGCATGACCCAAAAACAACTCATTGTTCATTGCGTTGAAAACGTGATCATCTTTGTAAGGACTATTGTTTTTATGTTCCATTATGTCATATTTAGCCAATGATTGACAAAGCCGTAATAATTCTACCAAGTTGTTTGAGGTAATTTTATTACAGAGCAACAACGCTATTCAAAGGCGGTGTAACGCCAAAATATCAGAGGAATACAGTAAATTATTCATCCATTTTCCCGAATCTGAATATTATCAATATTGTATAGGGCTGTTATATTTAATTTAATAATAGGAATACCACTATCGAAGCCGGATCTCATCCTGAATATTATGGGGTACGTTAGGGGTATGATTTGAATGCCTTTTCAAATACTTGGAGTATAGTTTCACATATGCCGACTTAAATACAGAATGACTTGGATACACCAGTGATTGAGTCTAACAAGGACTGTAATTGATTGTATATGACCGTATATACAGTGTTTATTGGATGCTATTTATACTTGATGAGATAGTCAAATATAAGACCAGTATTATTGTATATAAAGCATATAATTCAATGTTACCTATGACTGTACAATGTTTATTCGTGAAAAACTCCAATTAATGTCATAGAAAATTGAGAGAAGTCCAAGATTTCTACGTTAGAAGTAGACAAAATGTTTATGTATATCTTTTTCAGGATTGCAACTGTGGCACAGTGTACATGATGGAATTAAGATATTCAAAAATTCTGAACTTATAAAAGTGTCTTCTATGGAAATATTCTTTTTAGTTATTACAATATACATGAATTCACTATTTTAATATTATGAATATTTAATTATTTTTTTTATTCACAGAAAACATCCTGAGTAATTTCATTACATACAAGTAGTCTACTAGTTAATCATGAAGTGCTGCCTTAAAAGTTTGTGAAAACTTCCTAGCACTTCCATTCATCGGGAGGTATTTCTACATATTTTATTCTATTTGGCATCATTTACTTGCTGTTTATTATCATTATACAGTCTAACCCGTTTAAGTCGACATGCACGGGAATACAGAATCTCTGTCAAGTTAGCAGTTCATCGTCTAAACCGATTTACACCAACTCGCCTTCGAAAATACAATACACTCTATGCTAGAATACATAGTTAAATGAATAAATTTGACAGTATTTCAATCATTTTTACAGTTCCATCAAATCCAGTTAGTAAATATTACATGTGATATATTTTACGATCAATAATTAGAGTAAGTTTAAAAATTCCATGCAGTTACGATCGCATATACCATAATTTCGCGTCTTTCCAAGTACTACAGATTTATCACCCTTTATGTTGGGATTGGATCCGTCCAATTACCATACAAATAAACTTACGACCGAGCATGTATACACATTTGAACAATCTCATTAGTTTTTATTCACGTTATGGTTGGATATTAAGTTTAGTTTGCTTAATGCATTGTTTAAAACTATTGTTTTGCTATAAATTTATCAATTGTTAAGAGCGATTTAAGCGATCTGGAAATTTAGCTGCCTTTCTACTTTTGCTGTATGTTGAATATGAACCGCGTTCCGTAATCATCTTTTTATTTTCTCGGCACCTTTCATCCAGTCAGCCTATGTGTGTTGTGTTTAACATCGTACAATCGTAACACCTCTAGTCTAGATACTCCACTGTCAATAGCTTTAATAGCTACATATTCATCGTCGTAGTGATCAAATGACCAATTCTCGTTCAACGTCTCTATCTTTATCCATTCTAAAAAAATCACTTGCACTGCACTATTGACACAATAGGATGAAGTACGGTTTTACCATACGAAATATATAGGAATCTCCTAACAGTTTCCACCAATCAAATGCGTAATTCATTGCATTTTTGTATATTAAAGAAGCCAAAAGTCAAAATACACGGTATTGTACGGTAAAAACATGTCGCGCCACTTTCTAAGTATCGTGAGGATCACACGAACCAGAAGTTTTATTACATCAAATTTGGAATGCTGCTTGCTAACGTAACTTAAACATGGCTGCAATAAACTGTAATGTAATTCTAGTATTGGTTAGACTAGAATCATCAGACTAGAATCATCAGACTAGAATCATCAGACTAGAATCATCAGACTAGAATCATCAGACTAGAGTCATCAGACTAGAATCATCAGACTAGAATCATCAGACTAGATCAGACTTTTTTGAATGCGCCGGTCGTGTATCGTGTACAAGAGTCTATGATTGACAGGTGATGACGGTCAAATTACCGATAGCGTCATAAATAACACCGTTTTGGGACAACGGAGACAGGAAGAACGTGTGGAGTGTGACGTTGCTTAACTTTAGCCGACTTCAACCAATATCGTTATTAACTGACTCTGTCTCATGGGATGAATAATGGGACCGGACAATTACTGTCAACTATGACCGTTGGTCGAGACATCCAGTAGGGCTTATATGGGTGGGACTGTAATATATATATATATTTATATGTGTGTGTGTTTGTGTGTGTTTACTGGTATTGATTGTTGTATATATCATTGTAAATAGTGTGAATATTGCTTTTTGTGTAGTAAGTTTTCATCTTACTGTGCATTCATTTGTGTATATTATCACCCTCTGTAATGTCGCATTATTTACTGCCATTTGTATTACTTTTGATAAATAAACCTGTAAATAAAAAAATTATAATTGAATACCTAGTTTATACCTGAACATTTGACGGTAGGAAATCTTTAAAAAACCTACTGTTCAATTAGAGGAGAGGGAAATATCACGAGTCTGACTAAACCATGCTTAAGCCCGAAAGTTGTCTTAGAAAAATCATTTATTTTTATCATTTAAATTTTATTTTTATCATTTAAATTTTATTTATTACCATATAGCAATGTTTTGAAAAGGATATATTGGAGTTATTGTTGATGATCATTTTAATATTTTCATCGATGTAAGCTATATTGGAGTTATTGTTGATGGTCATTTTGATATTTTCATCGATGTAGGATCCTAAAAACATCGAAAGTACTATCAGTGTAAATATCCAAGTATATTATCCATCTATAAATACACAAATATAATACAAAACAGGGTTAAATAGAGAGTGTGAATCCATAAAGTACGCACCACAGTATATACAATCCCATTTCAAGTATCATGATATCTATGTCTAATTTTGTTGAAAGGAAGTGCTAGAAGTTAAAACAACTTATAGGGTAGCACTCCCTAACATT
>WURV02200629.1:0-11663 GCA_011762755.2 Epimenia babai
GTATTCAGGTATTAAAATGCGCCCCTGTTTGTCACATACAACGTCACAGGCGCCAGCAAAGAAAAGTCGATTAAATTTACGAGCTTCACCTTTTGTAAAAGGCATTTCACGAAATTTAGCTTCAACCGTTTTCCAAGTCTCTTCAGTAAACAAGAAAAGACATTGGTCAAGTCCACGAGTAATGTAGAAACGTTCGACATAACGTTCCTTAAAGATATCTCTAAATTTAGAAGGAACAATGACTCGATTCTTAGCATCTAGTCCATGTTCATACTCACCATAAAACATTTTATTGAGCCTTCCTTTTTAGTTTAATCACCACAATCACCCACTTTCCCCCACTTCATTAACGACCGTAGTATAGGCTTACCTTAAATCAAAGTCAAATGTCTTTTTTTTGGGATGATGTCTCAAATACGAAAATGGACAGAAAAATACCAGATATAGTGGTTTAAAGGAATAGAAGGTACTAATGGAGAGAAAAAAAATTTATTTTTTTAGGGAATTTTTAGAGGTTAAAGAGAGCTTTTTAAGAAAAAAAGTGAAAAAAGGGCTAAAGTTCCTTTGAAAAGAAATGGGTAAAGAGCAGAAAAAGCCTAAGCTTCCTCGTAGTAAAGAACCCTTGAACAGCTATCACAAGTTATGATATTTTCACCTAATTGGACTTCATTGATCGTTTGATCACGCAATCCAATACGGCAAGCACCACAAACATTACCTTTGACAGGAGCTAAAACAATTCCCTCTTTGCGAGTTGAAATTTGTTCATATAAGGCTGCAATATCATCTGGAAGAGATCCTACTGATACCTTTCTTTTCTCAGCTAATTCTTCGAGGTCTTTTTTATATTGAGCTTCTTTATCGGTAATTTCTTTAACACGGCCTTCATACTCTTTAGTCACTTCAGCGAGCTTTTTCTTTTCATTTTCAATCTCTTCTTTAGCTGCTTCTACCTCGTCCATGGCGCGAATAATATCTTCTTCAAGAATAGAGCCATCCGCTTTCAATGAAGCGACTTCTTGTTTAATAGCGTCATATTCTTTATTTGTTTTTACTTGAGAGAGTTTTCCATCTAAGCTTTTGATTTGCTCTTCTTTTTGCGCAAGCTTCCCTTCAGCATCTTTAAGCTTTAACTGAAGGTCTTTCAACGATGTTTCAAGTTGCTGGAGAGTACCCTTTTCTGATTCAAGCTCTGCTTGAATTTGAGCTTTAATTGCTGGAAATTCAGCCATTTCCTCCTTAGCTGTAAAAATACGGCTATCGCAATCTTGGGCTTCTTTAATAGTATCTAAATGTGCTGTAATATGACTCATAAGGAAAGCGATTATAGAGGAGAAACCACCTCTCTTCAAGCTGTAATTAGAAATGATTAAGCGCTTACTTTTCGAATGAAAAGACCTAAGGAAATAAAGTCCTCAATTTCGGCTCTATTTAAGCCCACAGAGGTTGATGATGGCTCGACATATTGCTCTTCTTCAAAATCTAAAGAACTCTCTGAATCATCTAAAATAGCTTGAACTGAAATCTTTTCACCCCGAGCACCCTCTTGTTTATATTCACAAACTGAAAGGCAATCAAACTCTTCAGAAAGATATTCAACCAATTCGGGAGAAAGTTGAGGGAAAAACAAGTAAAGAGTCCCGTCTTCTGGCATCATCAACTTTAATCTCTTTACTTCAAATTCAAGAGTTTTCAAATCGTAAAAATCCATCGAATAAAAGAAAATTCGACTCCATACTTTTTCGTCTGAAGAAAAAAATAAATATGGTGCAGCTGGATGAAAATCCGGAATATCTGAAGAGGTGTTTTTTTGTAAAAACCCTACAATTCCTTCATAAACTCTAAGTTGATTTTCAAGATCTTTTTCAGATGAAGTATCTTTTAACATACGGCTTTTAAAACCTCCGTTTCTAAAGAATCAATCCAATTAAACAAGAAAACTTTAACCGGATTTAAATTCCTATAAGGAGGAAAATGATTTAAAAGCTCTAAATGCATATGACCTGTTTCAACAAAGTCTTTACCACTAAAATTCAAATAACCTAAAAATCCTACTGATATCGATAAATTCTTTGAAACAATTTGAAGAAATTGATCAAAAATCTCATTCATTTTTTCAATACTCTCTTCCCCGTCTAAAATCATCAAAAAATCAATAAAGGGATTTATACTCACAATCTCTTTCATCATACGATAGTTTTCAACAAGCGATTCAATTTCAGGCTTTGCTAAAATCACCCATTTATCAACAATGGAGATCCACTCAGAAGAACCTAGCATTTCTTTAAGCGGCATATCCAATAATATTTGATTATTATGAGCCTTTTTGTGATCTTCGTTTCGTTCTGAATCATATGTAGAAATTTTATCTAATAAATCATGAGAAGCTTTAACACGCGTAATGTTTTCACCAAAATTTTCAAAACTACCATGAACATGACTTTTTGTAAGTTTTTGATTTACACTTAAAATGACAGCTGACTCGTCTTGAGTTGCAATTTTTGAAGCCATAAAAGAATTTAATAATAATGGCTCATTAAAGTTTTCAACGCTAGAAATATAGAGAATTTGACTATCTAAAGCAGCTTTGGGAGGAGAAGGTTTTTCTATTTTAACTTTCTTTTCTGTAAGTTTTTTCTTTAACTCGACACCTTTACCTTTATTTTGAAATAAGGGTGAGATGTTAGATAGTCCACGTGTCAGCTTAGTACGCTGAGAAGACATTAGGAAAGCTCCAAATAAGAATCAATTCCGCCATATTCATTTTCTTTTTGCTCGGGTTGATTCGGGTCAACTTGCCATTCACCATCTATAATAAACTTATATCGATATTTTTTTTGATCAAAAGGAATCACCTTTTGCCATAAATCATCATCACGTTTAATCAGTTGGTCTGGAATCCAATGATTAAAATCTCCGGCAATTTCAACAGTCTTTGCTGTCTTGCTCTGAAACTGAAATAAAACACCATCTGAAACAAGACGAGGTCCGTAATGCTTATCCACCACTTTATCCCATCCAAGTTCATCCTCAGGTAACTTCTTATTCCATTCGCGCTCTAGATACTCTACAGCTAAATTTAAATAGTCGCGAAAAGATCTTGAATTTGGCGCATGCTGCGTAATGCTCTTTCCTATGGCTGCTGCCTCTTTAAGTTGAACATCATAGTTAATATGTGTTTGAAAAAGTTTTTCACCAAAATGAAGTTTAACTTCTGCTTTAATTTCTCCAGCCAATGCCATCTCTTCATCATAAAGTGTTAAAAGTGCATGAACACCAAGTTTTTTATTACCTGATTGATTATTAATGCGTTTCAATGTTTCAGATATTTTTCCAAGCCCATGGAGCGAAAAGTACGAAGGTTCTACAGGAATAATAATTTCATCAGAGGCATGCAATGCATTCCAAGTTAAAACACCTAAGTTAGGCGGACAATCTAAAACGACAAAGTCATACTCTTTATAATTTTTTTGGATACGTGCTAATAAATCAGAAAGCCTTTGATTGTGATTTGGAAGAAAATTAAACTCTTCCTCTAATGCGTTGAGACTTGTATGCGATGGTAAAAGGTCAAATTTATGATCAAGGTTAATAATTGTATTCTCAATGGGAGTTACCATTGGTAATAATGGACTCAATAACTCATATAAACTAGCCTGTCCTTCTGTGAATTCAACTCCCAAACCACATGTCGAGTGCCCTTGAGGGTCTAAATCAATTAAAAGAACCTCTTTTTGCAATAATGCTAAAGAGGCTGAAAAATTGATGCTAGTTGTCGTTTTACCACAACCACCTTTTTGATTTGCAATTGCAATGACCTGCAAGAGTCCCCCAACAATAATTAAAAAATATTTATTTTAAGAGTAAAAACCTTAGGACTTTTATCGGCTCTATTCAGAATTACTTAAGGAAGAGGGCTATTCTTGGGCTGTTTCAGCTAAATCAACTTCTTTTTGGGGATTTCTATTGTCTTCAATTTGCTTCAAAATCTTAAAAAAGACCCTTTTTTCTTCAAAATACTGTTCTTTACTCATTGAAGCAGGTTCCCATCTAATTTGAACACGGTCAGAAACATCGGTTTTTTCTTGATATTTGCCGTTAATACTCACCCTAGTATAGGCACCGACTTCTTCCGCTTCAAAACTCATGCGATAACGAACTTTGTATTTTTTTCTGCTTCTAAGGTCAAAAAAAGGTATGGGTCTTGTTTTTCTCACTACAGTATCAAATGCCCATTCAGTTGTAATCGAGTGGTTTTTTTCATCAGAACTCTCAATGCCGTAACTCTCAAAAACTTGAAGAGCTGCTTGATAAACATCTGAAAGAGGCGCATCAATATCGTCTTCAAATCCAAAAGAAGACGGCATACCCACAACACAAAAAATAAAAACGTATAATAATATTTTTTTCATCTCTCTATTTCCTACTCTTTTTTGAATTCTGTTTTCTTCCACCCACTAAAAGCTTTTCAATGGGCACAACACCAATCACTTCACGATCATCATCAATCACTGCCGCAAAAGATTGTCTTTTTTGCTGTAAATTCAAAAATGCACTTTCCAACGAATCTTTTTGTTTGATGAAAAGTGGCGACCTTAAATAATCATGTAATCCATCTTGATTATTTCCTTTAAGCAAAACGTCGAAAACATAAATCATTCCTACAATAATCGACGGGTCTTCTTCATAAACTAAAACCATCTTTGTCTTTCTTTGACGAGCTAAAGCTTTAATATCTTCAACTTTAGATGAAATTTCTATCATTGGCACATCAGATACGGGTGTCATCACTGAATGGACAGGAATCCTCTCAAAATCTAAAATAGTTTGAATAAATTTTTCTTCATGCGGTTCTACAACGCCACTAATAGTCTCTTCTTTAATAAGTGCTCTAAACTCATCTTCACTCACAAAAATACTTCTCCCCGAATGACTTATTTTAGGAAAAAGAAATTTCATAATCTTAAGTAAGATGTGCGAAGGATAATGCAATATTTTAGCCAAAAATTTAAGTACTGAAGATTGGCTCATTAAAAATGAAATTGACTTTATCCTAGCATAATCCTTAGGAAACCACTCGGCTAAAACAACTAGAATCGGCAACATAATAAGCGTCACAATAAGCTCATTATGAATATTAAGAAAAGTGTTTAAAATATAAGTCAAAGTGGCTGTTGAAAGAATGTTCACCAAATTAACAGCAATCAAAATGGAGCTTAAAAAATTCTCTGGATCATCATGCAGCTTTAAAAGATTTTTTGCCTTAACACTTCCTTCGTCAGCTAAATTACGAATACGTACATAATTAGCTGAAACAAAAGCCATTTCAGCTCCAGCAAAATAAGCTGAAAGAAAAACAAAAAATAAAAATAATAAAAGAGGTCCTAATATCATTTCTTCCTCACAATGACATGCCTAATTCTTTGACGCAACATATCTTGCACTTGAAACTCAAATTCATTTGTTTCAAACCTCATTCCTTTTTCAGGAACCTCTCCCATGTTTTCAAACAAATAACCTGCAAGTGTACTTGCATCTTCAGACTCTAGATCCGAATCAAAGGACTCGTTAAATTGCTCTAAAGGAACCTTTCCTTCAACCAAATAAGTCGTATCCCCTAATCGCCTAATAGGGTTTTCTACTTTTGCATATTCATCATAAAACTCTCCAAAAATTTCTTCTAAAATATCTTCCAAAGTCACAATCCCTGCTGTTCCGCCATGTTCATCAACACAAACAGCAAACCCCATATCTTCATGCCTAAAATCAGACAATAGTTCATCAATAAGTTTAGTTTCGGGAATAAAAAGAGGTTTGCGCATGACCTGACGAATGTTTTTATTGTCATTTAAAAGATATTCTTGCGCATCAATCACACCAATAATGTGGTCTACTGAATTTTGATAAACAGGAAAATAAGTATAGTGATGTTTTTTAATAAGCTCAATCAAACGATCTTCTTTATCATCCGCATTAAGTGCAATCATATCCATACGATGAGTCATAATTTCATAAACAGTTCTTTCACCAAGCTCAAGAAGCTTGTGAATCATATATCTTTCCTGTTTATCAATCACACCTTCTTCTTCACCAATCTTAACTAAAACCTTAAGTTCATCATCAGACATCTTATCCGTATTCTCATGTCCACCTTTAACAAATAACTTAAGCAACTTATCAGTGGCATAACGCATGACAAAACGAATAGGTGCAAGAAGATATGCAAAAAAATAAATCGGTAAAGCGCTTACCATAGAAAATGAAACACGATATTTTACAGCTAAAATCTTAGGTATCATTTCACAAAAAATAATAATCAAAACTGTAAAAAAGATAGAGCCATAAGCAACTGCCTTGCCACCCCAAATATCCATCACAATCAAAGTCACCATCGATGCACCCCAAATGTTTACAAAGAGATTTCCAATGAGAATGGTTCCAAGGGTTCTACTTGGATGCTCAACATGTGAAAGTACGGCTGAAGCAAGTTTTGATTTCTTTCTTTTTAAGAAAGTTCGGTCCATTCTTTTAAGCGAGAAAAAAGCTGTTTCAGAACTCGAAAAAAAAGCAGAAAAAATCAAAATAATAATTAAAAGAATAATGCTACTTATCAAATGGATTCTCCATAAATATTATTTTCATCCAAATACCTTATGATTGCCAAGGGTAACTTTTGATCCAACTCTTCTTTAGATAATAAATTATTTCTGAGTTCTGTAGAAGAAATATTCATAGGCTCCATCTGCAAAGCCTCAGCTCTGTAACCGTCCCTAGACTCAAGTTCTTCACCTTCTCTTCCAGCCACAATAAAGGTTACTTCTCTAGCTAATAAGTCGGGGTCTTTCCATTCTGAAAGATTTTTATAAGAGTCCATCCCCATTAAAAAATAAAGTTCTGCATCAGGAAAACAGTCACGAAAATATTTTACTGTATCAATAGTATATGAAACACCTTGTCGCTTAAGCTCAATATCAGAAACTTCAAAATAAGACTCTGATTCAGTTACTAATTTAATCATTTCCAAACGTTGCTGCCCAGTTGCTATAGGCTGCAAGTTTTCTTTGTGAGGAGAAACATTTGCAGGAATAAAAATAATTTTATCTAATTCAAATTGGTCGAGCGCTTTTTCAGCTAAAGTTAAATGACCTAAATGTACGGGGTCAAATGTTCCCCCTAAAAGACCTATTTTCATATCAACGGAGCCTGTGCATTAAGAGCGCACATGTCCCTTTCCTTCCACAATATATTTATAAGAGGTTAAGCCCTCAAGCCCCATTGGACCACGAGCATGAATTTTATCAGTTGAAATTCCTATCTCAGCTCCAAATCCATATTCAAAGCCATCTGCAAAACGAGTTGAAGCATTCACCATCACCGATGATGAATCAACGTTGTTTTTAAAGTAATCAGCTGATTTTTTATCAGTTGTTAAAATAGCGTCTGTATGACCAGAACCATGATCTCTAATATGCTCCACAGCTTCTTTTGTATTTGAAACAGTTTTAATCGCAAGAATTTTATCTAAATACTCAAATCCATAATCAACTGCTTTTGCTTTTTTTGCCCAAGGGATATGTTTTTTAACAAGCGCATCTCCCCTTAACTCACAACCCTCATCTTTAAAACGGTCTTTCACTAAATTAAAAAACTTTGGTGCAATGGTTTTATGAACCAATAAAGTTTCCATCGCATTACAAACGCCTGGTCTTTGCAGTTTAGCATTTAAAGCAATTTCAGCTGCTTTTTTAACATTAGCTGATTTATCAACATAAACATGACAAATGCCTTGATAATGCTTAATCACTGGTATGCGAGAAAGCTCAACAACTTTATGAATGAGACGCTGTCCACCTCTTGGAATCACCAAATCAATCTCATTATCTTTCTTTAAAAGAAAATCAACAGCAGCATGATCTAATGTTTTAATAAGGCTCACTGCTTTAGAATTAACCTTATGTTTTTTCATCACATCTTCAAAAATCTTAACAAGCGCTGAATTTGATGCAAAAGCTTCTTTACCACCTCTTAAAACAACCGAATTAGAACTTTTAATACAAAGCGCTGCACATTCCACAGTCACATTAGGGCGAGATTCAAAGATAATAAGAATCACACCTAAAGGAACTGTCACTTTATTAATTTTAAGTCCATCTTTACGCGTTAAAGAAGATTGAAGCTGTCCAATTGGATCTTTCAACTTCTTAACCATTCTGACACCTTCAGCCATGGCTTTGATTCTTTTTGAATCAAGTGTCAGTCTATCAATCATAGCCTTAGACAATCCCATCTTCTTTGCATTCTTAAGATCTTTTTGATTTTCTTTTTGAATCCAATCAGATCTTTTTACAATTTCTTTTGCAACATCTTCAAGGATTTGATTTTTCTTTTTTGTACTCCAAGTATTCGCTTCGCATGACGCTGCTTTAGCATCTTTAATTTGCTTATTTAAACTTGTTTCCCATGAATTTGTTTTTTTAGCCATTATTTCTTTCCTTCACAAAAGAGAGTCCCAACATCTTTGCCTGAGACTGCTTTTTCAATAATATTTTCATCTCTACCACTTGCAATCATAAATGGAATTTTAAGCCCCATTGCAAGTTTAGCAGCTTTGAGCTTTGCTTTCATTCCTCCGACAGTGAGCTCTTTCTTTTCATCTTTTAAGTGAGATTTAAGAACAGAATCTATTTCTTTAATCGACTTAACTTTTTTAACTCGAGTTCCATCTTTTAAGAAAAAACCTTCTACATTTGACAGATTAATGAGTAAATCAGCATCAATTAAATCGGCCACAAGAATTGATAATTGATCATTATCACCAAAAGCAATTTCATCAACTGCAACTGTATCGTTTTCATTCACAATTGGAATAATCTTTTTCTTGAGTAAAGCTTCAAAAGTCGCTCGTGCGTTTGAATAACGATCTTTATGTTCTAAACCGTCACGCGTTAATAAAATTTGAGCCGTATGCATAGAGTATTTCGAAAAATAACTTTCATAAGCATGCATCAACTTACCTTGGCCGACAGCTGCACAGGCCTGCAAATCGGCCATTTTAGTAGGTCTTTTTTTAAAGCCATAAGTATGCATTCCAAAAGCAATAGCTCCTGAACTCACAACTACAACGCGATGCTTCTGAGATAACTTCTTAATTTGCTTACAAAGACTTGTATGAGCTGCTTTAGAAAAATTACCTTGTTCGGTACTTAATAAACTTGTTCCAATTTTTACGACAATACGTTTCATGCTATTTCCTGATTTTCGCTATGAATTTCATCAATAGTCTTTTCCATAAACCTAAGTAAATCTTCAACGCCTGTTCCATCCTTTAAAGACACTTTAAAAACAGGTTCTTCAATATCAGCAATTTGCTCATCAAGCTCTGAATCATCCTCCAATAAATCTATTTTATTGACGACTACACATGATTTATAACTAGCGTCTTTATGTTGAAATCTAAAAACCAAATCCTTCACAAGATCATAACCTTGCTTAACATTTTCAGAGAATTCAGAACCAACATCAACAAAAAACACAACTAACTTAGCGCGCTTTAAATGAATCAATTCTTCTGGACCTAATCCTCCACGCCCTTCAAGAGAACCTGCGTAAATTGATGGAATTTCACAAATAAACATTTGCTTATAAGCGTCATACTCATAAGCACCAATCACAGTATATTTTGTTGCAAATGAATAATCTGTTTCTTTAACATTAGCTCCTGTCAATTTATGCAAAAGCTTAGATTTTCCTGAATTGGGAAGCCCCACAAAAAAAGTGTCCGCAACAATAAAGTACTCTAAATCAATCTCTAAAACATCTCCCGATTTACCAGGAGTATGTTTTTTTCCACCATCATTACCAAAACCACCTGACCCACCTTTTGCAACAATAACCTCTTCACCATCTTGAAACAAATCACGAATACTCATGCCTGTTTCACGGTTATAAATTTTAGTCCCTAAAGGAACAAGAATAATTTCATCTTTACCTTTACGACCTCGTTTACGACCACTGCCACCATGCTCGCCTGCTTCTGCTGCAATTTTCTGACCAAGTTTCAACCGGCTAAATCCTGGTGCATTTCGAGATGCTTTAAAAATAACATTACCACCATGACCACCATCACCACCATGAGGCACAATTTTTCTGTCAGGACGACGGTAAAAGCTTTCGCAACCTTTTCCACCATCACCACCTTTTACGAGAACATGTACTTTGTTTTTCATAATTAATCTTTATTGCTTAAATCGTTTCTTAAAACAAAAAAGGCTAAGAACAAGTTTTATACTTACCCTTAGCCTTTTAGAATTAGAATTTAAATTGTTTACGCAGGAACAACTGAAACAGTTCTATTTTTTTTGAACTCCACAACTCCATCACGCTTAGCAAACAATGTATCATCATTACCACGGCCAACATATTGTCCGGGTTTATAACGTGTTCCACGTTGACGTACAATAATTCCACCAGCACGAATCACTTGACCACCATAAACTTTAACGCCAAGTCTTTGCGCATTTGAATCTCTTCCGTTTGACGAACTTCCCTGTCCTGCCTTATGCGACATATCTTTCTCCTATGGATTAACCGACACGAATTTCTTTCACTTTTAAATGTGAAAGTTGTTGACGGTGTCCTTGTTTACGACTCGAATCTTTACGACGTCTAAACTTAAAATTAACTACTTTATCACCTTTAACATCACCAAGGTAATCACAAACAACAGTTACGCCATTAACTGTAGGCGTTCCTACTTGAGCTGATTGACCATCTGAATAAAAAAGAACTCTATCAATACAAACTTCTTTATTTTCTTCTAAGCCAGAAAGTTTCTCAACTTTAATTTCCTGGTCAGCTTCTACCCAGTACTGCTTAGATCCTGTTTCTATAATTGCATAAGTCGCCATCGGAATATCTCCTCAATCTCCATAAGTTAAATGAGTGCAAGATTTTATGTAAAAGGCCTCTCAATGTCAATCTATTTTATAAATATGTAAGTTATTCATTTTAAACAACTTACGTCAAATTAAACCTTCTAAAGTGAAATTTTAGCCCTTTTATGGGTTAAAACTGGGAATTTACGCCGTATTTCCTTTAATTTTTTAAAGTCTATCTTAGCTGTAACCAAGCTATTTCCACGACTCCCCGCCCTTGCCAAAACATTACCCCAAGGATCAATAATCATACTATTACCATAATTAGTGATGTTATTACCGATATGCTTGCCATATTGATTAGGAGCCACAATATAAACTTGATTTTCAATAGCCCTGGCACGCAACAGAATCTCCCAATGAGCTTTTCCTGTGTGCATTGCAAAATTAGCTGGTACAAAAATAAGCTCAGCTCCTCTTTCAGCCAAAATTCGAAAATACTCAGGAAATCTTAAATCATAACAAACACTTAATCCAAAAATATTCTTTCCAAACTTAAAAGTAGCAGGCTTACTCCCCCGAGCTATTTTTTTTGATTCAACACATTTCAATTCTTTTAAATGAACATCAAATAAATGTATTTTTTGATAACGTTTCAAAATCTTGCCTTGGTCAGAAATAAAAAGTGAAGTGTTTGCAAATTTATTTTTTACTGTTTTGGATGGCAATAAAATACTACCAAGCAACAATGATGTTTTATACTGAGCAGCCCACTGCTTAAAATAATCT
>WURV02200640.1:0-11662 GCA_011762755.2 Epimenia babai
TGCCAAAAATTGAAATTTGTGTATATTTTTACTACTATTGGTAAATTAAGTATAATTCTGTATTGATGTTTTTTTTTTAACTTCCTTTGTGTTATACTTGCTTTCTTGTTGAATTAAACAATAAATAAATAAATATTCTACAATATGAGCTTGCCTAATAAAATTCTGGTTCACAACTTGTATCAACTATTTGTAAAGCTCTCTCTGGACACAAACTGACGTAGCCAAATGGCTGGCGGTGGCCAGAGATATCACCATGTAACCATACTGGAGATATCACCAAGTAACCATATTAGGGATATTACCATGTAACCATACATGAGATATCACTATGTAACCATACTGGAGATATCACCATGTAACCATACTGGAGATATCACCATGTAACCATACCGGAGATATCACCATGTAACCATATTGGAGATATCACCATGTAACCATACTGGAGATATCACCATGTAACCATACTGGAGATATTACCATGTAACCATACGTTAGATATCACCATATAACCATATTGGAGATATTACCATGTAACCATATTGGAGATATTACTATGTAAGCATACTGGAGATATCACCATGTAACCATACTGGAGATATCACTATGTAAGCATACTGGAGATATCACCATGTAACCATACCGGAGATATCACCATGTAACCATTCTGGAGATATCACCATGTAACCATACTACAGACATCACTCAGAGAAAGTAAATGTGTCATCCCTTCAAATAATTATTGAAACAACTATACCATATATATATATATATATATATTTTTCGTTTGATATGGGGGTATTTATAGGAGATTAGGAGGTTCTATTATTTTGTTGATCCATCATTTGACACCTTATCGTATTATGGGGAGGGGTAGATTACTCAGTATTTTTATTGTTTTATCATTGCAGCATTCCATCGTTACATTGTTCTCTCGTTTCCACCTATCCATTATCATTTAATTATATTATTTTGTACATTACACTGAAGAGTAGGTGTAGGTCATAGGTCGGTGTGATTTTTGTAAATAGTGTAGAAGATTATTGTGCATTTTAATAATCTATTTGCATACCACATGGATTATATATGCCATAAACAATATGGGGATTCTTAAATTTATGCAAATAGTGACGCATGTACTCAGTGTCCAAACTATGTCTTTATATGGTAATTCAATAAATTGGTCAGAATTACCCCCCCCCCTGGAGACCACCATACTGATAAGGAATAGTAACAGTTCTGTGATAATTAGAAAGTCTATTATATATTCATTATAAAGGTACTCATATAAAACCACTAAGATGATTGATCAATTAATTACTATATGCTTGATAACGATAATTATCCTTCAGGTGAAAACGAATGCGTGTTCCTGCACCTTCCTAATTATATGAGTAAATAATTCACAAATAAATAACAGGTCATTATTATACTGATGTAGTGAATCTGACATACCCATGTTTCAATAAAGGAATAATTTATGTGGCTAGGTCAAGAACTCAAAAATCTCTACATTTTAACCAATGAAAGAAAGCCAAGAAAATTTATGTTGGTCACACCTAAGTTCTTCCAAGTATGGATTCACTTAAAACGGAAAGCCAAAAAATACCTTGTTATGCGAACAAGTGTGGTGAATGGCTGCGGGGTAGGGGGTGATTTAGTCACTAACAAATTGGTATACATGACTCTCATCCCACATCGAGAGAGACATAGTGTATTTAAAATATTATTACATACAATATATATATTCACACAATGAAATCCCTCCTCATGTCGCGTTACAATCTTCACGTACGTAATTCACTCGATACGCGGACTGGGAAAGTTGTCACGTTTGATTGACAGGTTACGCATTATCACAAAAAATAGCTACTGTAAAATAAAACTATTTCAAAACTCCAAATTAAGGAATATGCTCACGTGGCATACCACTGGAGTTGTACACGAAGCAGATCAATCGTGTCCTCTTCAAAACTAAAAATTTAGTTGACCTCCTGAGCTTACATTAAGGCGACAAAAAATACCTTATGCTATAGTTTTAGTGACAAAAATTTTGTCAGCCTTAGTTCAGCCTGAATCCTGGTATACATGTATTCATAATCAATCTGTAGATAAATCAATTGTAGAAAAATGTTGATTATTTTGAACATTGCTGAAGATGATCACATTGGATTGCGAGACATGAACCACAGGCAGCAAATTCACCAATCAACCTATACCAACGACACCCCGACACCCACGCCATACGGCAAAGAAAGGTAAAATGTTAGATAAATAAACGCATAATGTTATGTAAATATACACCTGATTTTGTCCTATTTTGTGAGGCCTACGTGATTTTTGCCTGCTTCACTGAGAGTCATTCAAGGACACTAGAATGCCACTTTACCATCCCTCGCATGAACAACAAAGATGATAATATATTTCTTATATGGGGCTGAATCGTGAAATTACATACAGTATAATAACCTGATTGAATTATGCAGAGAATTGCGAAACAAAATCTACCATGTACGTGGGTGGTAAGGAAAGTATAACGGAGATTTACGGGACACCGTTTCAGGGGAACGGGATAGCTCAGTGGTATAGCACTGGCTCACGAACCAGGAGGAGGTGGGGTGAGAACCCGGGCAATACTAATTGTGTTTTCCTGTTGTATACTTGAGCAAGATACTTAATCTCGCTTGCTCCGGTGGACCTAGCTGATATATACTAGGAAAGTAACATTGTTTGTTGTCGACTGTTTTTCTCCAGTAATGATTACCTTCATCATGGTTATAGAAGTCAATTCGACGTAATTTGCCAGGTATAAATGATACTCACATGGTCCGTGCGCTGGTGGGGCGGCACGCGTAGGGACAGTAAAAACTCATGCGGTACATGAGACTCCATCCCTGGGTATCTAGCCGTCGCGGGGGGGCCCCGCCAATGGTCATAGAATGGGTATTCCACCTTTAGACTTGAAGCACCAATAGTCCGGAGTGCGTTAACTTAACACTTGTCAAAAAAATTCGTGCTGTTTTCTTTAATACCAAAAAAATCACATCCCGATGTTCCTACAGGAACGATTGATCAAAAGGAATATTCCGGAATAACAAGTAGAACTCGGAATCTACTGGTTCCGTTAATTCAGTTATGAAAACACAATCGACTCGGCATAAAGACTTGAGGTTGATCAATATTTAGATAATATGTGTATAATAAATATATTCTATTGTTGAAGATGTTTCTTCATGATATTAGGTCAAGGGTCGTGACATTTCCCTCCTACAGCCGATGACGTCAGTGAATGTCGAGAGAAGCGAGAGATGAATCCTACCGCTGTTTATATACTTCTTATATCGAGCAATGTATCACCTTCGTTATGCGTTCGCAACAGGCTTGTGTTCATGTTTCCATTTTATATAATTACATATCTCATAATTCAGCTCAGAAAACACAGTGATACAATCCTAAATTAATAACAGATGGGGATAGACGGAGCTTTTTGGTAGATCCCAGCTATATCGCAGCCCGTAGAGAAGTTAATTGCGCCTGATCTTTTAGCAATCCATGACTCGGGATTCTCTGTTGGGGGGAGATAATTACTCGGAAAATAAAACCGCAGTGCGCGCTGTAGATGATGTAGATAATTATCTGAAAAAAAACACAGCAATCAATGAATCTTGTAACAATAGAACAAATAGATGTAATGACTAGATGAAGTGGAAGAATGTACGGGGCAAGCAGACACTATACACATGTAGGTATACATAGGAAAGGTGTATAAAAATAGGCAGGTGTAACAAGTAATCGAGTTTGATGAATTGCTTGATCCAAATGATTTCTATGCATGACGAGGCGATATTATGATCCATTATGGCACTTGTGTCGAGTAATGTAAATGTGGATGATTATTATAAATAAATATCAAAGTACTGTACTTTACAGCGCATACTTCATAATAGTGCTGCTGTACAGTATATACATGATAATAACCGTACTGTACAGTATATACATGATAATAACCGTACTGTACAGTATATACATGATAATAACAGTACTGTACAGTATATACATGATAATAACCCATACTGTACAGTATATACATGATAATAACCCATACTGTACAGTATATACATGATAATAACAGTACTGTACAGTATATACATGATAATAACCGCACTGTACAGTATATACATGATAATAACCCATACTGTACAGTATATACATGATAATAACTTTACTATACAGTATATACATGATAACCATATTGTACAGTATATACATGATAATAACCATACTGTACATTATATACATAATAACCATATTGTACAGTATATACATAATAATAACCATACTGTACAGTATATACATGATAATAACCGTACTGTACAGTATATTTATATCAAAATAAAGGTAATGCACAGCACAGGCATCACAATAAAAGGACACAAGAACGTATGTGGCACATCCTCAAATCCTCATTATACTGAATTTGCTGAAGTATTTTATATATTTGTAACAATCGTGTATTTCTATAATACCCTAAGACGCCCTCAGTATTAATGGATCTCAATAAAAATCCCCCAGTAAAACTACCTACATAGTTCAAGTACCAATTATCCGTGAACAGGTCAGCGCTACAAGTTAAAATGGAGATAAAAATGTACTGACCATTTTAGTGGACAAATTACCAGAAATTATCAATATGGCTACCATGTGCCGATAATGTTGAGAAGGGAATTAATTAGATAGACTGGTAATGGGAGAGCAAGATAGAAGCAACGGGATCAATGTTGTTGAACCACTCGCGCGCCGAAGTAAAAACAGTCCATTACAGCGGCAGCGAGATGCGAAGCGAAAAGTCCGTAGAAACGCGGTCTGAATCTATGAACTGTATCCAGGAAGCTTGCTCCTTCAGGAACATCTTGATATTTATACGATTACGTCGATCAAGAACAGACACGAAAGCAATCAGTCGGACGGACGGACGGACGGACGACGGAATATTACGAATGGCATTTACATGAACTGGTGGAGAATCGATGTTCATCAATTACTCGCTGACTCGAGTTGTGTGGGGAAAGCGAGATAAAACATGGTGCCACACTTGTAACTGGTCGGGTGTGTTAAATAGAGGTATGATTAATAGATGCCTGCCGATTGTCTGACATAAGTCTACGGATCTATAGAGAATAGAAATGTTATGTGGCTGTGAATAAAGTTTGACAAAAAATAATGACGATATCCATAGTAAACAGATGAGTTCAGAGGTGAAGATAATGATACATTGATTATATACGATACAATGGCGAGTATAGCGGAAGATTTACTTAGTTTTATTTACCTGCGTTAGTAATGTATTGATGTTTTGTAAATTATATACACGGATATAGTTTTCAGAGATTGGTCGTATTACTCTATAATTTATTATTAGTAAAATAAAATGGAATGAAATTTTATTGATTTATCATGCCCTTTTAACACATGGCTATCAAAGACACTACAAATTTACAGTTACTATGATTAACTATGAATTAGTGCATGTTGGAACGGGTTGATAGTCATCTAGAAATAACGGCCAATAGATTTGTACATAGCAAGATATAGCATTATTACTAGCAACTGTAATAAGACATTGATAACAAAATATATTTGTATGAAATGGAGAGAAATAATATAATGGAGCATAAATCTAAAGGGGTGACATACGTTAGTAAAAAGTAACTAGATATGGAATATATCGTAAATAAACGTATACAACAATGATGATATAATATCAACAACAACAATAAGATATCAGTTTACATACAGTCTTGTTCTAGATATTACATAAGTAAAGATACACTGTTACATTTCTACTGTAATAGCATACTGCATAGTATCATTTAGCAACGTTTCAGCGGGGTTTTGCTCTACTCTCCACTGTATTATTCAACATTGCTGGAGAGAAATGCACAGGAAAAAAACCAGGAAAAACACCTATACCCCTGATGGGACAACATTATTCAACATTGTTATCCATTTCATACTCACTATAAATGTACATAACTGTATCTAACATTGATATGTTCATATGTATTACATGTATACTGTTGGGTGTAAGAATAGTCTTAGACTATTAGGCTATTGTTTCATGTAAAGTGTGTTTGACAGCTCTGCTAATAAGTACACTTTAAACAAATAAATTTCATTTCATTTCAAAATATAACTATACTTAAGGGGCAGTAAGCGCAATGGTTAGATCTTTAGACTTGAATTCTGAAGACTTTGAATTGATTCCTGCTCCAGCCAGTCGACAACTTGTGGCAGTTTTGGGGGGAAAGCGTCTTAAACCCGTCTGCTCATGAAAGTCTCGGGTGACTTTGCAATGTGGTCATGTGAGTGCCTCTTTCCTCTGATGTGGCTACACCTCAGATGCTCTCTGGATGCTGCTGTCCTCTCTGACTGATATCTCGTCATCTCCCCTTGAATAACTATCAACTATCACAGACTTGGCCGAGTGTGAGATGAAATATGTAGGCTCTCCAGTAGGCGTTTGGGACCGGTGGCGTAAACGGATGGGGGGGTGTCAACTGTCTGCTCAGACTCGGTGGGTTCTTCACAGTCGGTATCCCCCCAGCCCCACCCCCACCCCTTGTAAGTGAGGCTTATCCGTTTGTCATGTTAACGACATAGGCTTGTATTGTAAAGGGCCAGGAGTGGCCTACACAATGATTACCTTAGTGATCAGCATATTTCTAAATAGCTACACTGATATATCATACCATTACTCTAGCAATGCGGAACAGTTATTAGCTTTCCTATAATATATAATACTCCAGAAAAGGCTTCACAAGATAACGTATCTATGTGATAAACTTACACTACCTACCCTGCTGACAAATCATGGTATCAATTATGTACTAGGCGTGTAATACAACTGCCAACAGTAAAGAGCATACATCATTATTACAATTACATAAGGGCTTGTTATTTCACGTTATTTGACAGTATACGCAGAACTGGAATGGTGTATAGAAACACCATGCATATCATTAAATATTAAAGCTGAACAACTGCGTAAATATTAACATAAATATATGCAATTATAATAACTAATAAGCTAATTAAACAGTTACAATAATTTTCTGTTGAACGGGTGAGTTGTCAGGGTGTAGTGGAGCGTAAACATAGTCCAGTTGGTTCCAGGAAAAATATAAGGTTAATCACTTCATTAGCTGAAAACGATTTGTACAATGTAATTGAGTATTTTTTAAATTAGCTACTAATATAAATGTATCCATAAGCATAGGGGATCATTTAAATGATGTTTTATACCTATTCCAATCATGACTGAGCAATGTACGTATAGTACAACTGTTTTTAGTACAACAATTTTTATTACAAAAAAGCGACGTCACATTTAAGGTCTATACAACTAGTATTATTTTCCCAGGAGTTTATCTGGGAATGATTGAATAAAGAGTAGCAATATCCAATATGCAGGATGTAACAAAACGCTGAAAAAGCTTTATAATATAAATGTCGTTACTGATGACAACAATTACGGTATCTCCCATTCTTCCGAATCCATAAATATTTAAAATGGATTTCTTGAGAATGCAACACCTGAATACCTCATTTATAATGTAACATTAGAATGCCTAATGTATAATATAACATTAGAATGCCTAATGTATAATATAACATTAGAATGCCAGATGTATAATGTAACATTAGAGTGCCTGATGTATAATGTAACATTAGAATGCCTAATGTACAATGTAGCATTAGTATGCCTTATTTACAATGTAACATTGGAATGCCTGTTTTATAAAGTAACATTGGAATGCCTGTTTTCATAATGTAACATTAGAACGCCGGATTTAGAATCAAAAATTTGTATGCTTCATTTACAATGAAACATTACAATGTCTGATTTATAATGTAATATGAGATCATGCAGGTTAAAATGCACTTCTTGAAAATGCAACACTTGAATACGTCATTTATAATGTAACATTAGAAAGACTGGTGTATAATGTGACATTAGAATGCTCGATGTATAATGTAACATTAGAATGCCTGATGTATAATGTAACATTAGAATGCCTGATGTATAATGTAACATGAGAAAGCCTGATGTATAATGTAACATTAGAATGCCTGATGTATAATGTAACATTAGAATGCCTGATGTATAATGTAACATTAGAATGCCTGATGTATGATGTAACATTAGAATGCCTGATTTATATTGTAATATTGGAATGCCTATTTTATAATGTAACATTGGAACGCCTGATTTAGAATCTAAAATTTGTATGCTTCATTTACAATGAAACATTAAAATGTCTGATTCTAAATGTAGCATTAATCACAGCTCGTCCAAGTTGATAATTGAGTGAATAATATCTACTGTTCATGTACAGTGTATATATAGTATATACCACAAATATATAATATAATATAATATATAGATGTAACGTTCACTCATACAAACAAAACTATATTATATCGATCTAAATAATTGTTAATGTGAGAAGCCGATTTGAAGTCAATAAAGAATAATAACTAGTCTACCATTTGGCTTCAGCAAGAATTCTACACAATTATGATGATTATTATTAGTTATTAGTTGATTATATAATAGAGAAAATGATAAATCAGTGGTGGTACTGGGCTCACATCATAGTGAATCACGCAGGGGAGGAAGCTGGGTGGATATTTTCTTCACATCACCTAGGCAACTGGATATGCGGGAGATGGTTTGATAATGAAATCTCGACCAGAGATAGGCCCATTAGGCCATACGAGTCGACATTGGATGTCTGGATGTCGCAGTATTGACTACCGGTATACCCGGTATACGCGGTATCATTTGGTGATGGAAAATGCCGCGAAATTGGGAAGAGATGAACAATTCGGGATGAATCATATGCAACCATCAATCAAGCGTGAAACAATGATTTATCATTTCTCTCCAGTCTCCAGTACATGTTATTGAATTCATTAGCCAGGTAGCGTACCCACAATGGAGTATCGGAGTATTCCAGTATCGAAACGGACTGTTTAGGGATGCTGGGACTGGCATGCAGGCCATTGTTAGCAGAGACTGGCCCTAGCTGTTGATTCTCAATGGGTGGCTGGCGCATTAATTAGCAACATCGATTTCACGCTCCAGTTGACAACGCGCAATTGCTATTTATAACTTTATAACTCAGCTTGAATGTGCTGGGTATCGATGATGATTATTGTGCTGAATTAGATGACGTAATGCCATACCATATCATGTACACATTGTACACCGATTCATATAACCTTGTCAGCTGAAACAGCTTAAAACTCATCTTTGGCACAACAAGCAGAAATTCTACCTTATTAATTATATATAATAACAGCGATGCAGTGAACTCAATCCCTAGATCCCGAGGTTTCATGAAATGTACGGGATCTAGAAATCCTGGTATTTACACAAGTTAATCCCGACAAAATAGAACCAGACACACTACTTCGATTTTACAGAAAATTTAGATGACAATCGACCTTTCTCATTCAATCATTACCGAGTACTGATATATCTGATTATATGAATATATTCGTACATCCAAATAAACTCACTAAACGTATTATTTATCCACTGCGAAGCTAAGAGAACATTGTGGAAATAAAAAATGTGTTATAACCCATTATCACGGAGGCAGCTGGCGTAGTGGTTAGAGCGTTTGTCTTTGAATCCAGGAGTCCCTGGTTCGAATCCCGCTCTAACCAGTATATTAACTGTGGCGTTTTCTGGGCTGAAAGCGCCTTAAACCCAATTGCCCAGGGGGGGCCTGGGTAGCCCTTGCAGTGTGGTTCTGTTGGGGCTTTTTCCCCCTGACGTTTGCTATGCATCAGATGCTCTATATATGATCTCTATGTCGCTTACCTCTCCGCTATATCGTCATCTCATTGTAAATAACCATTGACCTTCTATATACATAGCGGAGTGTGTGACATATGTAGCTTGTATGTAGAAAGCTGGAACCAGTGGCATGAATGGAAAAAGGTCAATTGTCTGCCCAGACTCGGTGGGGTTTTTCACATTAGGTGTTTTTCCCCCACCCCTTATAAGTGAGGCTAATCAAATTGTCGTGATAACCACATATGCTAGCTTTGTAAAGGGTTATAAATGAAATTGGCCTTCACAACGATTACATTGGTAGTCAGCCTATAAATATATAAATAAACCCACTATCACGTTGCAACATATTCTTGACATTATCTCCCCTGATATCAGCACATGTCACCGTGTAGGAATGTGGAATGGATGAGCTCATTGACATTCATGACCGTACTCTCTTCAAAACTCAGCACTAGTTAATGCATCATTCACGATGTCTCTGTATAATCCAAGCAATTTCCTATTTGTGTCCTCAGTCGGTGCCACTTCCTGTATGAATATGCACTATCACTAAATTTATGCACTTGGCATGACAGAATATATTATTCACGGTAGTAATTTGGATACACCTGTCCTGTCCATACTAGACTAATACACACGCTACATTTAGCAGACAGCCAGTTGTGCGGAACTTTAACGACTATGATATCTGCAATTATAGTAACTATTTTAGTGGACTTTTGTGGCAACGGAACATCGAGGAACAAAGCTAGAAGCTTTTTCACGACGTGACAACCTATAAAAATCCTACTACGCACATCGAAATTGTCTATTTCCTCAAAAATTGAATGACAGGCTATCATATAATAGATTCAGAATGAGAAATGGCCAATTATCCAACTCACCGATTGATCTTCATTGTTCCAGATGTTAAATACAAACAGTCAATTATGACGCAGAGTCATGTAGATAGCAAAAACTATAACGATATAATAAATCTCCCGTGTACTCCCATTCTTCATATAAAGGAACAGAAGTTACCGTTACAATATCATATTAATATACATGATATAGCAAAAAAGAATCTAACCACAGTCATATTACGATATGATCAAACTCATTTACAATAATGCTGATATTTTGATAATAAAAACAATGACTACAACAATAACTGTATTAGACCACTACTGTTATTTTTAGCCTATTTATATCGATAATGAAAATGCAGTGAAAAATTGTGAGAACAAATTTCCCTATCGTAATATAATCCGTGTAACACAAAAAATGTGTAAAATAAGAGTCTAGAAGTATGCTAAAAACTCAATTGCATTTAGTTCTCTCAAAATTAAAGTACTTAGTATATGTAATGGTGAAGTTATATTGAAGTAGAGCTTATACCAACGTCCGCGCGTCCGTCCGTCCGTACGACTGCAGTCATGAGTCAAACAATGTTCCAAATCACCATAACGCATCTATAATTAGCTTGAGGTGCATTAGTGTAAGATGGAATGCATAAGATTATACAGTGTATTTATTGTTTGCTGCTAATGATGAACCGTGCATATACTGTATTATAATATACTCCGAAGTTTATACTAGGATGTATGTAGAATAATGTAAGATAATATCAGCTTGTATTATTGAGACATCAGCTAGTATTATTGCGACATCAGCTAGAGATTAGAGAAGCTAAATACTAAAGGTCGAATATTAGAAACCAGTGACAATGTTTAGCAATTCATTTACTTAGAAGTACATGTGTCTGCAAAATGCGGGTGAAATACATAGTTGTACTTAAACTAATATTTACCGCAT
>WURV02200651.1:0-11662 GCA_011762755.2 Epimenia babai
CATCCATAGTCCCAGTCTCACAGTACCCAGTACCCCATCCACCGTCACAGTCTCACCAGTCCGAGTCGCCCATCCATAGTCCCAGTCTCACAGTACCCAGTACCCCATCCACCGTCACAGTCTCACCAGTCCGAGTCGCCCATCCATAGTCCCAGTCTCACAGTACCCAGTACCCCATCCACCGTCACAGTCTCACCAGTCCGAGTCGCCCATCCATAGTCCCAGTCTCACAGTACCCAGTACCCCATCCACCGTCACAGTCTCACCAGTCCGAGTCGCCCATCCATCGCCTCAGTCAGTCTCACCAACCCGAATCCCCAAAATCAACCACTGTTCCGTCATTATCGTCATGGTCATGGTCATCGTTATCGTTAATGTTATCGCCATTATCGTCGTTATCGTTATCGTTATCGTCATCGTTATCGCTATCGCTATCGTTATCCTTATCGTTATCTCTGTCATTGTCGTTATCGTTATCACTTTCACTATCACTTTCAGTTTCAGTATCGCTTTCGCTATCGTTATCACTATCCTCAGCGTTATCCTCATCATCATCCTCATTATCATTCTCATCGTTATCCTCATCATCATCTTCATCTTCATCATTATCATCAACATAATCCTCATCATCGTCGTCGTCGTCATCGTCATCATCATTATTATTATCACTATCATCATCATTATCATCGTCGTCGTCGTCATCATCATCATAATCGTCGTCGTCGTCATCATCATTATTATTACATAACTCACATCGTTTACATGCGGGGTCAACATATATTATTCTGAATGTTTATTAACATCTCGATGTTACCTTAATAACTGACAACCCGGATTGCATAATTAAGCAACTGTGGACGTTACGTTCCATGCCCTGTAGGCCACTGTTCACCGCCATACGAACTGACGTCGGCCTTCATCGCCACTCTCCTTTAAAATATGATTTTGTCACCGTGTCAGTTTCTATACCGATTATATCGAGGGGCACGGCGGCAAGGCTTGTTACCTACAACGCAACAGATCACCCGGAACCTTATTACCTGTGAGACATTTGATTCTACTGCGTGAACTGAATGAATGGCATGTTGTAATTTACACCGTAATGAGTAGGCTCCGCATCATTTAACAGCGGCTCTCCTCTAACGAAATGTAAGAAAAATAGGGAAGACCTACTTCGGAAATTAGGAATTCAATCAAATTTGGGTTCCATCCGAAGTTAATTGCATTCACTCGACTTACCCGATTTAATATCGGTAATTTGTTTTCGTCAAATCGCAATGAGTGATTATATCGTATTAGGCGAGTGAGTGGCGGCAATTACTACCGGGCATTGGGTAGGATTCTCGCGTTCGTCCGTTCTAAGGATTCCGCCGTAATTCTATCTCTATAACATCGTATATGAGCTGAGTGGCATGCGATCAACAATCACGAGTTAATGAAGTTGTCAGATGTCACAAAACGTTTTCTTATTTTGGTTATAACCGCTTTAAACGTGCTGTGACAGCAGCGAGGACGCTGACAAATTCACAATTAAAAAGGAAAATTTACATCTTACCGGGCAGTGTGACATATATCATCATAAAGGTGACTACGGTACTTACAGATTAGTAGACCTATTATTACGTAATGTTAAAAAACCAGGCGAGCGACAATTTACGGAACGAATTACGGCACACTATTTAAAAACACAGGCATATAACGGGACATTGAAATATGGGGATATGCGGTACATCATACGGGATTGGACACGGACAAAGTGCTTGGCGCTTTGGATCTCGTTCAATTCCAGCTGCAGTCAGTCGACGTTTTGACGCAATTTTCAAGAAATACCCTGCACTGCATTCAGTCACTCTTTTTAACCACTAGCATTGCCCTGTAAACGGCTAATAACATGATGTCCATACCACTGATGATTTATTGTTTATAATCTGTAGTTATAAATATACAAAAAATACTGGTAAATATTGCACAAGAGAGTATGACCAAGTATATTACTGAGTAAAACTCAGTAACAGTTTGTACAACGAAGATAGATACAATACGACTGAACCTCTGCTGGCGGTTTGATGAAACTGCCCCGTATGGGACGTGATGAGTAGCTGGAGACCTAGGTAATGAACAATTTACACACATTACGCGCCACCCGATTAATTTATTTAAGTCGCGAACGCTCGGCTCGTGGCGAGAGTGATTGAGTTACATCGAGTGGGCAGAAACCGTACAAATAGACACTACACGCAACACAGCCGAGCATTCTGTTTGCATTGTGGGAAATAATGTGGAGAGTGACGAAGATTTCTTCCTCGAATTGTGCTTCTATTCGATTACAGCGATCATCCACTACCACGCATTTGATCGGCTTCGACGATTATCGGTTACAAATTCGAGCATTTGTTCTATTGGTTACGGCGCACACGTGACTTCGTGAGGGCGAGGGAAAAGTCAACATGGCGGAAGGAAATACGAAGTCGCCTGCGCGTCAATATGCCGTTATTCCATTAATTCTGAGCGTGTTAGCGAATTACCGAAGTTAACCCAATTACCGACAAGTTATTGGGTTAGAAGATCGGATATTAGATGATTTCTGTTGGGGAAATTTTCCTAGTAAAACATGAATAGAAACGATAAGAACTTGAGTGGCGTCGCATGTCAATATATGGCGCCGTTTTATGATAATGTAGAGTCTGGAATGGTCAGCCCAGGGATTTGAAGAACTGCTTCCTTTAATGGTATTCGCAGTATTTAAAAAATGGGAGCGAAAAATGCTTGAGCCCACTCAGGAAAAACTATTTATGAACGCTGTAATAATAAATCTTAATAAAAGCACTCGTTTAGTTGAGAAAAAAAACAACCTATGGATACGTAAAATACTTTTTACCAAATTATTCTACTTTCATCACGTGGTCATAATTGGTGCGTGATAACGAGTTCAATAGCGTGTGGAGATGACAATACATTGCGGAAATAGCTTATCATTGGCGCTAACCGATTTAGTACGCGCGGCATTCGAGGTGCTCCATGGGTTAACGATCTAATTTCAATATAGAAATATGGGAATTCAACAGAATGTCAGAGTTTATAGTCTACGGCGCAGACTTGTGCGCATGTGGCTATTTTTAACATAGTCGTGTGTATCATAAAAAATTGGTTGTTAAAGCGAGGTAGGATTGCCCGAAAAAAAGTGAATATCAACGTCTCAAGTTTTTTCTCCAAGTCCTCCAAATACTAGCTTACATTTGGAACATTCTTAGACTCAAAATGTAAAGATGGCGCAAATTCGTTGCTACTAAATTTGCTCAACGCGCGACTGATATTTAATTATAAAGTAGCACCAAAACCTCGCCTTTTAAATAATGTATATAACTCGTTTTGCCACGTGTCTACGAGTATATATGTTACACGATATTTGACAAACGAGGATATCTGTAAATTTCCAGGGATTTGCAGGATATTTGTAAGGTGCCTGTTTCAATCAGGATATTTTCTAATAGCCTGAAAATTTCAGGAAATTTACAAAATATCCTGGAAATTCACCCTGAAAATTTAACAAAAAGCCTGAATTCATATCACATCCACATTTATTTGGTATAATTAAAATAGGATGGATGTCACAGAGTAATTATCTATGAATGCACCTTCATTTATTGCAGCGATTATGACTACTGTTTGTCATCTGACATTGCTCCTGCAAGGCTACACGTGATGAAACCCTGTCCACAATCGGATATTAAAACAAGAGGCCACACATGCCTAAAAACCCTCTTCTGAAACATTAAAAACATTTAGAAAATTCAAGTTTGTTGAGGAACATCTATAGAAATTACCTCTCCTCTGTCTGATTATGATACGCTTCAAACCGTTTGATATAATATCAAACCTAAAAGACCAACTCGATGAAAATATCTGCCAAATTAAACCTATTCAACTTTTATAGACTGCAAATATCAGCCAATACAGGTTTTCATACGCGGTTTACAATGAATGTTTGATGCGGTTTACAATGAAACTTGACACCAGCTATTCAGCGCAGATACAACACCCTCGACACTTCGTATCACCTGTGAAGGATGATATGAAGCGTCTACTGATTTGATATACTGTAATACACCGGCAATCGGCTATCATCCACAAACAGACCGCACGGCTGTTACTAATCCGCGACCTGAAGTGTAGCGCGCCTACCACTCGACTATGTGATTTCCCTATACAGAAAAAAAGGTCAAACGAGAATTATAAGAAAGCTGTGATATTTGCTCAATATCATTTTTTTCTTTATATATTAACTTTCTATCGGATCTATGAGAAACGATTACGTATCGCTCGCCGCTGTGACTCGCAGTTTTGGCGCGAAGTTCTCGTTTTAATTGGATGTCAAAAGACTCCCCGTGAATGAAATTAAAATGAAGTGAAATTCTAAAGGATTTAAATCGAATTAAAGCAATGTGCTGATAAATATGAGCGGTGTTTGAGCTGTCATAAGTGGCGCGTTTGTTGGTGCGGGGCGCCCCATCGAGCGAGCTTCAATCGGCGCGTCGTAGCAAGTCGAGTTCTCGACGCAACACGCCTCGTATCTTCATACCGTTCACACCTTCTCCTCTCGATATTAGTCGTTAGGCTACAATTAACTAAATTGGAGGTATAGCACGAAGACTGCGGGAGGACGGGCCTGACCCGACCGTGATTGTACCGGCAGCACCCTGCTGATTCAAGTTTTCCATGTGCCGAGGCGACGAGCAGGACCCGCGGGTACCGACGCGCGGCTGCACCGGATGGGCGGCACCTTAGCCTCAATCCCAGAGGCTGCAAATTGCGGGATGTATGACTGTGGATTGTGCGGCTGTCTTTGAGCTACAAGGGACCCGCTGTGTCTAACATTACGTGTCTTCCTCCACTATACTCACTGACGTCAAAAACGTCAATAACGACGCGGGAACAGAAATTCCCGAATAATTATTTCTTTATTTTTTATATTTATTGTTATTTGGCATGTCGAAACTCTATTATTTCCATCATTTTATGCCGTATGCTGTCGTACACGGACTTACATTCATGCCTACCGGAACGAAGAATCGCTATATGATCATAATTCTGCGATACGTTCCATCGGTGCATGAAACATAAATTAATTATTTATATTGTACTTGTCGTGTTGAGAAAGGCATAAACTGAACGTGAAGACAATAACGTAGAACGTTACGTGGTGTGCAAACCTCTATTTCTTAAAAATTACATTTAAAGTATCAGGCCCGATCATATTCCGCTACATGAACACCGTACATGAAAAATTGTATCAGATATGTAATACAGTATCAACATTAATATTTTGAGTATTACCAGCACTTACAATAGTAAAACATCAATAGATTCTTCTCATCAAATAGCTTTGCGGGCCGGATTATGGGGCGTTAGTTGGCAACAACCCCCCCCCCCGTTGCATCATCCACTAGCGTGGCAAATAAAGTAATTAACGCCAAAAAACCGTAACCAAAAATGCGCGGATCTGAAAGAATAAGTACGTTTGGTCGCGGTATTTTTTGTTTTTGTTTACATGGCGAAGTGATAAAGAAAAAATGGTTATATTCCCGGTGATGTCTTTATATTAACGTCGATATTTAACAAAGACAAAATAATATGTTGTTTTTGTACTTAAGTTATAAATATCGATATATCACAAAGACATGAGGCTTGGTGGGATTGTACCTAAACTATAAATATTAAAATATTACAAGACACGAGACTTGCTTGAATTGCACCTAACCTAAATTATACAAATACAAGGGCGTAAAGCTGGGTGGAATTGCACGTAAATTATAAAAAGGCCTATTAGCTAACATATGACAAAGACATGAGGCTTAGAGGAATCATACCTAAATTGTGGACTTCGATGTCATTATGACAAAGAAATAAGACTTTGCGGAATTCTATTTGAATGATAATCCTCAATATATTACAATGACACGAGGTAGGGTGGAATACGATCTAACTCAATATATAAACCTCACTATATAACAATGACATGGAGCAGGGTGGAACTGAACCTAAATTAAAAATATCAATGCATTACAAAGACATCAGGCTCGATTGAATTGTATCGTATACATCTATACCATAGATTCTATAGGATAATATGCGTGTCAGTCGTAGAAAGATTACCATCAACACGAGTTGCTGTCTTTTGTGACCGCTGTGAATGATGCGCAGCGTATCGCGATAAACGGTGATATGCTGTAGCAGGAAAACGTTCGAAAAGGCCATGTAAAATATACCAGGACGGGGTGCTTCACATGAGAATTTCATATAACCGGCTCATTGATCACCATAATTAATGAATACAAAGACTGCGGCGCCTATTGCAGCTACTACATTCCCATATAATGTATTACACGCGTTATTGGCGCCTAATAAACGGCGCTATTACTCGAAATATCAGGTTGTAATGTTTATGAGGTAGCGGATTAGAACGGGTCGACACGTCTAGGTAACTCACGGCAATGTAAGCGCTCGCGTGTCGGCTGATGAATGTCGAGAAGCCGTGTTATAATTAAGGTGAGCAGGTAATTGCATACCTTCTCTAGAGATAATGTGGATAGGCCTAATACATCTCAACCGTTTATTAGGGTTTCACGAGCCCGTGATCGAAAATATAATTCCTTTTCAAGTACGAACCGTTCATTATAAAAGAGGGAACTACATGCAAAATACGTGTGATATCACATGGCAACATCACTATATCACGTGATCCATCGTTTTTATATCACTATCTATCACATAATAGCCTACAATATCGCGAGATAGTTGTGTTTTTATAAATAATATATCGCGATATTTCATTCAAATTTTATAATATATTATATAATAATGTGGTTTAAAAGGCACTAATATTAGGTTAAGGAACCTCTCAGTCGTGCTGTACAAGTGGTCTACGATAACTATGAGTATACTTTAGTGAATAGATGAGTTTTTTTAGAATAGATACTGTGGCAGGTAATCTTAATTTAGTTTCGTAATCCAGAGAACAAGGCACTAAAACAAATCAACATTCATAGAATCTTAATCGTACTATTAATTTTTTATTCTTCATTTATTCAATACCCAAATTTTGAAATCACCGAATCAGAGAAGTGTGTTTTGGGTTTCAATAGTCCAGATAAAATTTTAAAAATACTTCAAGCAAAGAAGTGTCGGTTGCCGTGTTAGCCATATCGTATAATACGAGAAGTGATGGTAACACCTTGTGCTAATCATAATCTTAGTTAGTCAATAAGGTGTTACCTTCACTTCCCTGATTAGGATGGTCTGCAAGTAGTCCGTTATGACCAAATCTCAGTGCGTTATAAAGATGTTAAATAGTTAAATACAAATATTCCTTTAAGAATATGTCTGACTTGGAGGTCAGTTGGAGAAATATCAGAACGATCAAGCTTCCCCGTTCTGAGTTATATCGCACCAGCTAGAGCTGATAATGGCACCCAATATAGCTGTTAACGATGAAGACACGCGATAGAGCTGTAAACGATAAGGACCCGACATAGAACTGCCAAACAGTTCTTCTTCGTCTTCTTCTCACTTATCTTCTTCTTTATCTGCCTCTTTCTTATCTTCTTCTTCCTTATCTTCTTCCTTATCCTCTTTTTCTTTATCTTCTGCTTCATCCTTATCTTCTTCTTCCTTATCTGCTTCATCCTTATCTTCTTCCTTATCCTCTTCTTCTTTATCTTCTACTTTTTTCTTATCTTCCTGTTAATGTGTCGTGCGCGAGCGTGTTGACGGCCATGATTTTCCACATCAGTCTGTTACCAGTTGTTTTCAGTATGATGTTCGCATTGTTCACTCCTGTCCATTCCTTAACATTATTTATAAAGGTCATTCTTTGTCATCCTCGAGATCGTTTTCTTTCCTTCGATCTCTCCCGTTATAACCAGGTTTCCCGCGGCGGCATATCTCGTCATAATATGTCCCATGAATGACATTTTATATTTCACATTAGCAAACATGGTCTTTTTGCGATTGCCTGCCACAACAGTATTTGTTAACTAGATATTTTCTCTTTCCATGATATCTTCATCATCTTACGGAAGAACCACATTTCTGTCAGACACAGGGTACCTAATTATATACTGTTTCTGTTAGGTATTAACAGTCTAAATACTCGATTAGAACATGCCCAACCATCAATTAGCTAATGAGGGAAGGTGTATAAGTGCACTCACTGAATCGGACCGGTCAATCACACATCCACCAGATGGTCCACACGTCCGCCCCGGCACGTATGTTTAAACATTGCACGTGATCCATTCAATACAGTAAACGGTCGATTTCTGCGAAAGTTGACGAGACCGTATATCACTATACTGTATATGACGTCATGCTACGTGGCCATTAGTTATTTTGTAGTAATGGTGAACCATGTGGCATAAGAGATTGTCGATAGAAGTGAAACTGAAGTAAATAGAAAGTAGTCTGAGAGCGCAGACCGCGGCCAAGGCATACGTGATGAGAACTGTGTACTACAGTAAGAAATTGTCGCCGTGGTAGTTTACATGGATATCATCTCATTGCAACATATTTACAGAAAATAATATAAAGTATAACATTCGCCCAGATATCTATATGTG
The DNA here is from genome assembly GCA_011762755.2 of Epimenia babai. NCBI lineage: Eukaryota > Metazoa > Mollusca > Solenogastres > Cavibelonia > Epimeniidae > Epimenia > Epimenia babai. Next base: position 8,616 of record WURV02200651.1, read on the forward strand.
TATTCTAGTGTGGCCTCGTTTCCACCAAAAATATCCGTTCAGCTTTAGTGCGTCGTTCCTACCATGGTAACATTCTCGGAGGACGTTTAAAGGGGGACCATATTTGTATTAACTATTAAGGGTTTATTGCGGCACTCATGAGCAGACGATTATGATAAATCATCACACGTTTTCTGCTTGGGCGCTGCTTCATCGACCGTTTATCCAATAAGCATCCATTGCTACGCGCCACCTCATTCCCGCCTATTGGCCAAGGATGGGTGATTGACAGGCGAACAACTGGCGTTTCAATTAGGCCAACTGGTTGGCTTGTTTTACGGACAAAAGCCAATTTATGAAATATTAGAAGAGGCAGTTCCGAGAGCTGATCACGTACAGAAAGCCGGATTTATCGGACTTGAGAGAGGCGTGACAATGCGGGCATCGCTAGGGACAGTTCTTCTGTCGATGTTAGATGATATTTTTATATTCGATAACTTGCTTTTCGTGATAGAGTAGTTCACTACGGCGATACATTTATGCACATTGCTTATGTATTTTTCATCAAATATGAGTAGTATCGTACCGTATGTTCCGTGCACTATACAGATGTGTTATATATACACACGCGCGTGTAATTGATTCAGTTCTTAAATAAATAGGTAAAGGCGAACCAAACGATATTAACATTGTTTTTTGATTCATATTTTATAATCATCGTATTCATTCTGAATTTCTAACTAGATACCCTAAACTAGTAGATGGTGTTTATACTGAGGGTTTCTGAGACTACTACGAAGACAATTCGTATTTGTTGACACGCGTCAAGGCTATGAATTTAGCCGTATCACAACCGCCAATGAACCTAGGAATGCCAGGATTCGGCCTCACAGCACCATACACGGCTTCACTTCCGCGCGCCCAAAGATTCGGTATCCAAGAATTACTCGGTCTGACGACTGAACGCGCTGGTCCGGTTCTACCCCCAGCTCACTTCCTGACTGCCTCGTACCTCTCGCGATCACTCACTAACGATCCACTCACCTATCCCCAGTGGCGTCCACCATTCTTCGCCCCATTCCCCACGGGACCAAGCCTCAACGTATTTTCCCTGTGTAACAACACGACCACGTCGCCCGACTTCGTCTCTGGCTCCGACAATAATGCGTCAGGTAAGTTCTTAGAGGCATTTGTCGCGATACTACCTAGCTCTATATACTGTGCCTACGTGTTACCTTTCTCGTTTTTATACAAATAGTAAGAAAATAATTAATAATATCGTAGTTTTAATTTCAGTATTAACGCTGAAAAGTAAAATTTAATGACACTACCTCTACGAGCAAAAATTGTATGTGTTTCGCGCGCGCGTGTGATTGTGCGCCCGCACGAGTGACTTCGGTCTTCCAACAGATTCGGGTATTGGGGGTGCGAATGTACATAGATATGATAAAGATTTTGATACATAAAAAAATAAAACGTACCTGGCTACAATGATTAACATAACTATTGAGAATTATATTCACAAAGATTAGTTTGATAGTATGTCAATATTATTGATGCTATATAATAATAATTATAATAATTATAATATGTTTATTGATAGTGCTATATAACTTTCAGCAACACTTCGCATTTTTTATACTATTCTCACAAATATACACCGATAAATAGGCATCAATGATACTTAATCAGCAAAATATGTAAAAGGTGATGCACACCACAAAAAACTCGACTGCTCGAACAATTCACACCATGGAATGGTTAAATATTTGACTAAATCAAGATTCGAGAAATTGCTTACATAAATGAGTTTTTAGTTGCGCTTTGAATGCAGTTAATGACTGGATGGATCTCATAGTTGCGGGAAGTAGATTGAAGAGTTTGGGGGCGATGTAACTAAATGAGCGTATTCCGAAGCTGACACGCTTGACTTTAGGTTGAACGAGTCTTATAGTTGAGGATTGCCGAGTTGTACGAGAGGGCTGGTGAATGGCAAGCTGGTTTATCAGATAATTTGGAACCTTATTATGTAGACACTTCAAGGTCACGGGCATGATTTTGAAGTGAATGCGATATTTGATGGGGAGCCAGTGAAGGGTTACTGGCGTGGGAGTTTTAGGACGGTTCGCGTAGCACAATTCTGGAATTTTGGAGACATTCGATCAGAATCCTCCTGTATTGAATTACAGTAGCTTTTATCAGTGTTAAAATTAAAAAGGCATTAAAACTAACATTGGAATACGAAATTGACTCACTTCATTCATGAACACTGGGCTATGTCACGTTACGACATACAACATATGAGACCACTGGGCTATGTCATGGTACGATGTATAACACATGACTATTGGGCTATGTCACGGTACGATGTATAACACGTGACTACTGGGTCATGTCACGGGACGATGTATAACACATGACTATTGGGCTATGTCACGGTACGATGTATAACACGTGACTACTGGGCTATGTCACGGTACGATGTATAACACGTGACCACCGGGCCATGTCACGGTACGATGTATAACACACGCAATGCAAATTCGGGAATTCCGTGTTTCTTTAACAATGATATTCATTGATACACTCATTCATACATCCCTTCAAATATGACAATAATTTACATCATTACACATCATTCTCAATATGAAGCTTAATCATAAGCAGAAAAATGCTACACATCTAATATTTGAGTTGTGTATTAGACGAAGGCGCTCGTTTAATTTGGTCGTGTCCTCGATTCGAACCACGGACAAGCTCTCGGCTTTCACGAGCGGCGACTCGTTACGAAGGGAGGGGGAATTCTCTTATACCGAACTACTGTTGTATAAAGATATAAAACACTATGGAACTGGAGGCATGATTATTAAAATCCATAACGTGGCTCATTTAAGTCTGATACCACGAATTTGTAGAATTTACTCGATACCGAAGAGTTGTAGTTTTTTTTTCTTTAAACCCTAAAAGATTCCCATCTTCATAGAGAGAGAGAGAGGGAGAGGGAGGGAGAGAGAGAGGGAGAGGGAGAGAGAGGAGAGAGAGAGAAGGGGAGAGAGGGGGGAGAGAGG
>WURV02200662.1:0-11662 GCA_011762755.2 Epimenia babai
TAGGAAAATTAATGTAAAGAGAATTACAATTGTCGAGTTTACTAGTGATAAAAGCGTGGATGAGCATTTCACATAAATATATATATATATATATATATATACATACATTATATATCTATATAGATCAAAATATCTCTTAATTTGTGATAATTTTCTACAATAAAGGTATGGTATTCTTTCATGAGTTATCATGTATCAATTCAGGCCAAAATTAACATATTTTCCAAATAGAGTCGACATGTTTTTATAAACAAGATACCATGAACAAATCTAGAAGAGACCACCCCTTGGACAATATCTACCAAATGGCAGACCTCTGCAATAAGCGGTTTTTGAGAAGATTTTTTAAGAAAATATTACCGGATGGATGGATGACGGACGAACTCCGATCAGAAAAGCTCACCGAGCATAAGCTCAGGTGAACTAACAATGTCAGAAAAATAAAACATTTTGAAAATTCCAGAAAACAAAGAAATGTGTTTTTTCTTTCACAATACATGGATTAGTAGCATGTGTGACCTCTTCTACTGTCAATTACTGCTTGACATGCTGTTGCAACAGCGAGCTGGCCAGTCTATTTCATTGATTCCTTCATCCCTAAGGTACTCATTCACGATGATGACACGATAAGGACAGGCATTATCATCCATCAGTACAAAGTCTGGACCAATATCAACAGCTGATGGCCTCACAAACACGTCGAGGATTTCATCGTGGTATCTGACACCAGTTAGCGTGTCGTTTTCAATGGCATTGAGGTCTACACGACGCGTGGCAGTGATGCTGCCCCAGACCAAGACTGAACCGCCATGTCGGTCATGTTCAACAACTATAGCATCGGAATATCGCTCATTCAGCCTTCTCCATGCCCGAACGATGTAGTCGAGACAGAACCTGGTCATCTCTGATGTTATCTCATCTGTGAAGAGTACAGAAATGTTCTCAGCACCAGTCATATTGATGTTATCTGTGGTGTGGAGTGAGTGCGATGCATATGGTCGGCGAGCCCTAAATCCTGATTCATGGAGACAATTCCAGATGCTTTGGGTGGATACACGAACTCCAGACGCATCTCTCAGGTCTCTCTGCGAGGTTGTAGTTGTGGGCGTGTGGTGTCTTACAGCAGTAAGGGTGATGTATCGGTACCAGTAGCCTGATAGCGATTCCAAGCACGGGAGATGACACTTTGTGGCACAGCCAACTCCTGAGCCACATGTTGCTGGGACATGCCAGCCTCGATCATGCCTATCACTCTATTCAGATCTTCTGATGTCAAATGGCGTCGAGTTTGTCTTTGAGGCATTCCGGTAGATAGAGCTATACCTAACAACCACTAAAACACTACTTCAAATGTTATTAATTCAGTGTCAACAGTCCAAGTCATATGCACATACTGAGCTAAAGTGCACTAAAATGTTGGTACTCGTGTATAGGCTTGGCTAACTATAGCCTTGAGTGGTCAACATGTGAAACATGTACTCTTCCACCATACAACCCTTGAATACTCTAAGAGAGCACTGAGAAAGATACTTTCAGACACAGACTTGCATGTCTAATCGACATCTAACTAACTCCTTACTAATCTTAGTGTTACCTGAGAGAGCATGTTACAGCATTGCTGGAGGAGAGACACAGGTGGGTTACCAACATTTGTAGCTAGTTGCACCCTCAATAACTGTTCTTTCTGCGTGGGATTGTCAAGAATCGCATGGAGTAAGGCTACGGCTGCAAGCCAGTTGGACAGGGAATCTGTGCTGAACAGTCCACTACAGAGTAGTTGTCCTGCTGTGATAGTGTTAGCTGTAAATAGTAAATAATGTTACCATCATAACATATTTATGATTTATGGAGTACTAGCAAGGGACTAGTTGATAAATTTATATCCAGATAGAAAATCCATTAAATTACATATGTTGACTTGATGCTAATGCGAGTAGCCAATGTGGTTCTATGAATAGGTGGAGAGGATTTTAGATATGTCAGTGATTCTCCAAAATGGTGTCAAATACCTAAATTCACAGAAGAAAGCTTGCCCCTGTAGCTCAGTTGGTAGAGCGCCAGGCGGGTTATCTGGAGGTCGTGGGTTTGAGTTCCATCAATAGTTTAGGTTATAATTCTGTGCATTTCTTTTCATATTTTGATCTGTGTACAATATGGATTCTGTAACAATTACACTCATAGCTCATGATTTCCGGTGAAGGTAGCACATTTTGAAGGGAAATTAAATATATTTGATTTAAAGTGCACTTATAGCATTGCTGTCTAACACACTTTACATCAATGAATACACTATTTAAAAGCATTGATAGGACTTAGTACATAAATTAGCAATAAAACACTAATGTTTCCCAAATTAATAACTAAAAGGATGCACTAATAACCTGGTTCAACACATATTTCTGTGATATTGAGGAATTTCTGTGATATTGAGCTATGATTAAGGTAGTAGCGATTGTGGTAGTCATAGGAATGGCAGTAGTTATAGGGATGGCGGTAGTCATAGGGATGGCAGTAGTTATAGGGATGGCAGTAGTCATAGGGATGGCAGTAGTCATAGGGATGGCAGTAGTTATAGAGATGGAAGTAGTTATATGGATGGTAGTTATAGGGATGGCAGTAGTCATAGGGATGGCAGTAGTAATAGGGATGGCAGTAGTCATAGGGATGGCAGTAGTTATAGGGATGGCAGTAGTTATAGGTATGGTAGTAGTCATAGGTTCATAGGGATGGCAGTAGTTATAGGGATGGCAGTAGTTATAGGCATGGCAGTAGTCATAGGGTCATAGGGATGGCAGTAGCCATAGGGATGGCAGTAGTTATAGGGATGGCAGTAGTTATAGGGTCATAGGGATTGCACAAGTTATAGGTATGGCAGTAGTTATATGGATGGCAGTAATCATAAGGATGGGAGTGGTTATAGGGATGGAAGTAGTCATAAGGATGGCAGAAGCTATAGGTATGGCAGTAGTTATATGGATGGCAGTAGTCATAAGGATGGCAGTAGTCATAGGGATGGCAGTAGTAATAGGGATGGCAGAAGTTATAGGTATGGCAGTAGTTATAGGGATGGCAGTAGTTAGAGGGATTGCAGAAGTTATGGGTATGGCAGTAGTTATAGGTATGGCAGGAGTTATAGGGATGGCAGTAGTTATAGGGATGGCAGTAGTCATAGGGTCATAGGGATGGCAGAAGTTATAGGTATTGCAGAAGTTATAGGGATGGTAGTAGTTATAGGGATGGCAGAAGTTATAGGTATGCCAGTAGTTATAGGGATGGCAGTAGTTATAGGATTGTAGTGATCATAGGGATGGCAGCAATTATACAGATGGTAGTAGTCATAGGGATGGCAGTAGTTATAGGGATTGCAGTAGTTATAGGTATGGCAGTAGTCATAGGGATGGCAGTAGTTATAGGGATGGCAGGAGTTATAGGGATGGCGGTGATTATAGGGATGGTACTAGTTATAGGGATGGCAGTAGTGAGAGGGATGGCAGTAGTTATAGGGATTGCAGTAGTCATAGGGATGGCAGTAGTTATGGGGATGGCAGTAGTTAGAGGGATTGCAGTAGTTAGAGGGATGGCAGGAGTTAGAGGGATGGCGGTAATTATAGAGATGGTAGTAGTTATAGGAATGGCAGTAGTTAGAGGGATGGCAGTAGTTATAGGGATGGCAGTAGTAATAGGGATGGCAGTAGTCATAGGGATGGCAGTAATTATAGGGATGGCGGTAATTATAGAGATGGTAGTAGTTATAGGGATGGCAGTAGTTAGAGGGATGGCAGTAGTTATAGGGATGGCAGTAGTCATAAGTATGGCAAAAGTTATAGGGATGGCAGAAGTACAAAAAATACATCAGTGAAAATGTGAATCACTAATTCGGTCAATTAGAAGTTCTTAATTATAAAAATATATACTTGGTAAAAACGTGACTAAATTGTATTTAAAGATGGGTATAGGCTTTTTCCTGTGCATTTCTCTCCAGCTATTTATGGAACTGCATTGGCTATCCTAATTAACATCACTGTTTTTCAAGTAATTAGTTGACATGACATAAAAATGATAACCTAAATATGGAATTGGAATTATGGTTATTAAAAACAAATTTATTAGTAATTGTTTTTGTGTGCAATGATAATCAAAATAATTAAATGAAAGAGGAATGTAGAGAGCAAGATATCGATGATAAATACCTACAATAAACGTACCATCGGCACTCGTGGGCAATAATGTCTGAACAATCTGTAGCTGGCCAATGTCATTCTTGTGGAGGAATGATTGGAAACAATATAGTACAGCACACCGGAGCACGAAAGGCTGTTTTTCATTCACCATTGACATCAGCAGTACAACAATAGCTGGCCTGGAAAATATTAGTACTTGGCTCACTATTTGATATAGGGCTATCATAAATGTTGCCAATTTTTTTCCCTCAAAATTCCATAAAGTATAATTGATTGTTTAGATAATTTATATAATTTCTCTTTTTGTAGGAATAAAAAGACAGATATTTGTGAATGTAATAGAAAGTAAAATACTATCAAGTCAGTGGAAATTACGAACATTATTTTGGACGAAAAAACTGAACTATTAATTAAAATCCTCAATCCAATCAAACTATTCAGTAACATATTCTTGTAAAAATAATAACAAAAAACATGTAAACTACAGAACAAAATACCAAAAAAGTTGGGCATATAGCTGTATTAGTATTTAACTTACATTTGGGTATACCAGTTATGATTATCGTTACCAAAGATTTATCTTGAAACCCATAAAAGTGCAACAATGCTGTCGCCTTGTCAACATGGACGACGCAGTTGGTTTCGCAACGATGTGTGTATGTATGTATTTAAAGGCTGATTACCGAAGTGGTTGTTGTGATAGGCCATCATAGGCCCTTATACAAAGCCAGCCTATTACTGTGGTTAACACAACAATTTATTTAGCCTCACTTATATGGGGTGGAGGAAAAACACCTAGTGTGAAAAACCCACCGAGTCTGGGCAGACAATTGACATTTTTCCATTCACGCCACTAGTTCTGAATGTCTACATATGAACTACATATGTCGTACACTCCGCTAGGTCTATGATAGGTTCATGTTTATTTACAATGAGATGACGACATAGCGGGGAGGTAAGCGACATAGAGAGCACATATAGAGCATCTGCAGCACAGAAAATGTCAGAGGGAAAAAGCCCCAACAGAACCACACTGCAAGGGCAACCCAGACCCCCATGGGCAATGGGGTTCAAGGCGTTTTCAGCCCGAAAAATGCCAGTTAGTATACTGGTTAGAGCGGGATTCGAACCAGGGACCGAGAGTCAAACACTATAAACACTACGCCAGCTGCCCCTGCATTTGTTGTATGGTATCATGGTCGGCTGTGTGAGGTTATTACGCTAAAAAATTCCCTAAATCAACATTTTTACAGGAATGATGTTTGATAGAAATGATACCTCCTCATATGCTGCTCTACCTTCCTGCTCTTGGAACGAAATACCGGAAGGTACATATAACAAAGACCTGTGGGACATAAATATATATATATATAAAAGCTTACCTTGATAATAAATGGGACTCTGTGATGGCATGGGTGGGGTGACCGCATTGTGTGGGGTCGCGTCTTTTGGCAAAATGTTTGACTGTTGATGTAACGTATTGGGGGATATCGACGATATGCTCACAGGCTGCGAGATGAATTGGTGGGATGAGGTTGGGTAACCTGCAACGAGGCGAGTTGTGGAATAAATAGGACATCTGGTTGTGGAGTAAATAGGACATCTCGTTATGGAATAAATAGGACATGTGGTTATGGAATAAATGGGACATCTGGTTGTGGAATAAATAGGACATCTGGTTATGGAATGAATAGGACATCTGGTTATGGAATGAATAGGACATCTGGTTATGGAATAAATAGGACATCTGGTTGTGGAATAAATAGGACATCTGGTTATGGAATAAATAGAACATCTGGTAACCTGCAACGAGGCAGGTTGTGGAATAAATAGGACATCTGGTTATGGAATAAATAGGACATCTGGTTGTGGAATAAAAAGAACATCTGGTTATTGAATAAATAGGACATCTGGTAACCTGCAACGAGGCAGGTTGTGGAATAAATAGGACATCTGGTAACCGGCAACGAGGCAGGTTGTGGAATGATTGCAAATATCTCAGTTTTCGCAACTGTATCGTAGTTTTAATCAATGCATTAGGATATTACTCGTATAGCCACATAAAGTATTTCTTTAGAGTTTTAAATTTATTTTATTTTTCGATATTATGTTGCGATTTTTAGTAATACGTGACCTGTCACTCAAACGTTTCAGCGAATAACGTAGTGTAGAATATAACTCCACACAATAAAAGAATTTCATTGGTTGTACTGACAGCGAAGGTATAAAAAACGTTACTGAAATGTCGTCTGCTAAACCCGAGTATCAGTGGCGGTTAACCAACCGAGTGTTTTTTTTTAATTTAAATATTCATTAATTCCATATTAGTATGTGATCTCACGGAATGCCATTAGAACTTACAACAGCCTCACGTTCCAAATACATGATCAAGGCAAGGTATCATTTGCTCGCCTAAATTTTTTTAAGGCGCGGAAGAGTGATCTCTCACTATGGAAGGCACGCCCTGTTTACTGTTTAGGCATGTTATATTTTTTTTTACAGCGAGACATGTAGGTATTAGCTAAAAACCCACAATAATGAATGTTTATTGGTCTTATTTTTCTGATAGGACAGAAAAAAAGCCATATCGAGACACGAACCTGTTAATAAAATTATTCATAGCCGCTAAAAAATTTATTAATGATAATAAATTACTATTATGGATCTATTTATTATAGGTCGGTATTGTATATCTATGAAAGATGCCTACCGGATACTGTAGGATTAACGTAGGCTTGAATATAGGTCATTTGATGTGATTCGCTCTTTACTTGTGTCGTGGTTGGCATGACAACGGTTGGTTGAGCCTGGTTGACGTATGCCACCCTAAACAACAAGCAAAAAGCACGTGTAAATGTGTACACTAAATGAACAACTGCCATAGTTCCATGTTTATGTGCACATATATTAAAAAGTATTGCCATGTCAGCCGTATGCGAAAATACGACACGTGAGAATTTCACGCATTTTCAAATGACTGAAATTTGGATCATATAAAGAGGCTCAGGGTGGACCTTGCAGTCTCGCTATTAGTATCTCTGATATGTTCAAATGCTGATGTCATGGCTCCGACATCCCCTGATCTTCTCAAACATAATAATCACTAGATGCAGATATTCTAGAAAACCATGCGATACGTGGAACTTTTGGGTTCTGGGTAGCTTCCCTCTGAAGTGGTTGTGCATCGGATGTTTTTTGAATGGTATCTATGCTGCTTACATCCCTGCTATTGGGTCTGCTAATTCTGTAACTAATATGAGCTCATTCTGCAACTAACATGAGCTCTTTCTATAACTAACATAAGCTTTTTCTGTAACTAACATGAGCTCATTCTGTAACTAACATGAGCTCATTCTGTAACTAACATAAGCTTTTTCTGTAACTAACATGAGCTCATTCTGTAACTAACATGAGCTCATTCTGTAACTAACATGAGCGCTTTCTGTAACTAACATGAGCTTATTCGGTAACTAACATGATCACTTTCTGTAACTAACATGAGCTCTTTCTGTAACTAAAATGAGCTCATTCTTTAACTAACCTGAGCTCTTTCTGTAACTAGCATGAGCTCATTCTATAACTAACATGAGATCTTTCTATAACTAACATGAGCTCATTCTATAACTAATATAAGCTCATTATGTAATCTAACATAAGCTCATTCTGTAACTCACATGATCTCTTTCTGTAACTAACATGAGCTCATTCTTTAACTAACATGATCTCATTCTGCAACTAAAATGAGCTCTTTCTGTAACTAACATGAGATCTTTCTGTAACTAACACGAGCTCTTTCTGTAACTAATATAAGCTCATTATGTAATCTAACACAGACCTCTGATTCGATGGTAGCACGATCCGCTGCGAACGCTGCAAGGCGGGCGAATTCTGGCGAATTTGCTGGAGCTGAGCGAAATTTGGCGCGACATTCGCTATGGGCGTCACAAGCGGCGGCGTCGAATTGATCCGGGGTCGCGCGCTGACCGACGACGTCGGAGCGGGGGCCACGTTCTGGTTCACCAAGTGCACGGTTTGAGCCGTCTGCGGTTGGGCTATGAGGCGTGTCTGGCTGCAAGGGGACGTGCTCTGGCTGATGGCCATTAGTTTAAACGACTGGCCCGGTGCCGCGATCTGGAGTTTGGCCGGCGTCGACTGCGGGACAGCGGCGGCCGCGGCCACGCCCTGGTTTCCCGTCAGAGTAAATTGGAAATTACCGGTTTGTAGAGGGGTGCCGGGGGTGAGTGGGGTACCTATAAAACACAAAACACGCTGGGAAGATAAAAAAATTAGAAACATTATTTACCTATGTGTGTATGTATGTAACATGTTCACGTAAGGACAGGCTAGAGTTAACAGGTGATTAGGCCTTTGATGGCTCTATAACATATTAATAAACGTATAAACATATTGTAGGCGGGTTAAGAGGGAATCAACCAGCAAGTTTGGGCAGGCAGCTGACCATCCTTTCATACCATTGGTTCGAAACTCCATCAAGTACCTATTCATATTGAGATATCGGGAAGTAAGACAATATCCAGACACCAGAGAGCTGCCAAAAACAGAGGAATCAGAGATAAGAAGCACTTTCCTAATGACCCCGAAAAGGTCACACTTACACCTACATTAGCAAATAGGTTCCCCGGGGCTTTGGATAAAATTCTAAAAATATTTTAGTTGCGGTAATTCTTCATATATTTTCACTATGTTCACAAACATGCCGCAGATTTAGAGCTATTAGCTGATCATTTAACCTTTACCACGCTGACAAATGTACATTACACTGCTATAGTAATACGATGCAGTGACAACAGAGTATTAAGGGTTAACACCTGATCTACCGCATAGTTATCTTTCACATATATTTAGTAGATATTTGATAGATATAGATTATTATGGATTAGCAAAGACAAATGTAACAAATGCAGACGATTATCTGTTACCTGGTTGGATAGGCATGGCCGAGAGTGCCATCTGGACGACGTTCTGAACTTTTCCTGGTCCAGCGTGTTGCAGGGTGAGCGACGGCAGCAGATAGTGAACCGGCGCTGGCGTCTGAGTCGTGGGCGCTTGCTGGGCGAAGGTAAACGTCTGCTGCGTCTGATGGTTCGGCGTGGCTGTGTGCGGCGTGAGACTTTGGGTGAGGCTCTGACTGGGTCGCAAAACCGTGTAGAGAGTAGTCGGTGTGGTCACGGTCTGCGGTCGCTGTAACGTTCCCGTGTGAATCAACTGAGTTTGCTGCGTCGCCGACAAAGTCTGAAACGCCGCCGGGTTTTGAATGACGCGGCCGGCCGCCGGGTTCGGCGCCGGCGATATTACGGCCGGCGCGGCTATCTTTGGTGACATTTGCGAGGCGTTTATCACGGCTCCTTGGAGCAGAATCGTCCCGACCGGTTTCGCGTTCGCCGCGGGCTGCTGCAATACGGCGTGCGGTTGCTGCTGTAACGTCACGGCGTGCGGCTGTAACGTTACGTTCACCGTCTGCTGCGCGTTGTTACTGGGGGCGACCGATAACGGCGCGGCCGAAATCGGCTTCGAAGCGATGGCGATATGCGACGTAATCGGTTTATAAACAGTCGTGTACGTCCCTGCCGTGTTTTTTACGAGATTCTGACCGGATATCGTGACGACCGACTGCGTTGTGGGATTTAACTGAACACTGCCTGATATAACGGGTTTCAGAACCTTCGTGTATTGAGCGGTTGCTTTCTGTTGCTGATGAGGATGCTGCTGAAAAACGTGACATTTGTCATTAAAATTTATAAAGTTAAACATCACATAAATGAGGGTTAGCCACAACAAAAACAAAAAAAGGAAAAGACACTCATGTGACTAAGAGAAAAAATGAGGTAACACCTTTTGAGACTAATTGAATTTATTTGTAAACAAGCCTCCGCATATATGTAATATGCTTCTTCAGGCTTATCAAATGAAATTGAGCTAAGTGCCTAACTGATGTAAAAAAGTAAAGGAAAAGGCAAGGTTTTGGTGCTACTTAATAATTAAATGTCAGTCGCACGTACAACATTGCCCTGTTACAACCCTAATATATTTTTATAATAAACCATTGCACGACGAATCTTTCTCGATATTAAAGCACGAAAATCTTGCTCATTTCCTATGGTGGAAGGCGCGGGAAAAAATCCCTGGTCTGTGCCGGTTCGAACTCGCAACCTCTCACATGTGGGGCAACCCTTCTAACCACTGCACCACTGGCGCCAACAATCACCATCGCTAGAGCACCAAATCGGTTATGTCGAAGTTGCGAGTTGGGGATGAGGCCATTCCAGAAGGTAGGTTTTTTCTGTGTATTTTTCTCCTGTCATATTCTGGAAGTATTGTGACGTGTGATTGGGAGTACTGAAACACCTTGATGAGATGACAATACCGATTTCGTTCAACAGCTGCGATTGTGGAGACAAAACTTTCCAGGCACCAATTGTGGCACCAGGGGGTGATAATCGCAGTTCGTTAAGTCTTCAGAGAAATTGCCACAGGGCTCATGCGTTATGTGCGTCCATTTGTAGCTAAAACTATTGCCAATATTCCTGCAAACTAGTGATGTCACGGTTGAAGTTATGCAAACCGGTTAATCTACCTCTGTCAAACCGCTTTAAATCGCTTCATCGATAAAATTTATAGTTGTCAACGGATTTCGCAATAAAATGTCTACGTCACTAGCTATGGCAACTTTAGTGGAAGAATTAACAACAGCTATTGGTGAGTCTAATTATACAATAGGTGTTTTTATCAACTTGAAAAAGCTTTTCAGATGATAAATCATGAAATTCTAATTTAAAAACTTCATTCATATAGGATTCGTGGGATTGCATCTGAATGGCTACAAAACTATTTATCTAATCGCAAACAATATGCTATGTATAATGGGACAAATTCTGCTATGGGCAATATTTTATGCGGTGTTCCACAAGTATCGATTTTAGGACCTGCATTAATAATTTTTTTATCAATGATATTTGTATTATATCCAGCGTATCAGATTTTATATTATTTGCAGATGATACAAATGTATTCCAAACTGGAAATAATTTAACACAATTATGCAAGTCTATAAGTAGAGAACTCAATCTGGTTTCAGGTTAATAGTGTCACTAAATGTTGAAAAAACATATTCACAAACAAAAAAATTACTGGGAGTTCGAGATTGATAGAGTCTATTATATTAAATTTCTGGGAGTATTTATTGACTGCAAGCTCTCATGGATTAAACACAACAAGCATATCAAATCTATAATATTTTAATTCTATCATTAATAATGTTGTACCTTATAACTTGTCTTATTATATGATTAATATGTGTCATTATATCAATCTGTATATGTCCGTGTATTTATATATAATGTGTAATATGACCACACTTGATATCAATTCCCATGTAACCGTATGTTACTACCATTATTACAGTTGTTCCTGCTAGTACTGTATGTATTCTATGCTATGTTAATTTTTAATGTGTATTCTTT
>WURV02200673.1:0-11662 GCA_011762755.2 Epimenia babai
TACACACACTAAAATAGGTTAATGTGTTGAACATATAATATCTGTAGGATCATCTATCTTTTTAATATTATCATTATTATTGTTACAATTATTAACACTTAAGATTGACTTTAATTAATTAATTACTTACTCTTATGCACTATCATGAATTAGTTAGCTAAAGTAATGATAATATAATAATATAATGAAACTGAGCTTTCAATCACAATCCATTAGGAATTCGTACTGATCACATCTGTATTTAAATCTTATATATCACAAAGTAGTTCAAGCCAGTGTATGTAGCATGATAACTTCCTAATCTCTTTTTTTAGTTTTTAGAAAGCAACATATGATCGATCATTTTAAAGTGAGTACCAAGGATGCTATAAATAACTTAAGAAAGGTGAGTCAAAGATATTCGTTGAAGAATCGAGCATATCTGTCAAGTCAATTCAATCCTATTTAATTTTTCTAATATAATGCCGTCGCTTTTCTTTCCCTAACTGAAAGTTATAGGGACCAAACATTACACATTCTCCCTCAAATAATCTTGATTTTGGAAATAGAGGTAAAAGTCTCAATTTCGTGGCTGTTTGCTGAAGTGGGTGTGTGGGTCTATGCGCAAATTAATTTTTTTTCATTGCTCAACATGGCTGGCTTTTATGCACCTACAAATATAATCATAAATGATGTCAGCCTCTTGAGATTAAATTGAAAAATTCTCATAAAAAGTAGATATGACAAAGCTAGTGGCATTTACCTACCATAGTCAACTTAACTGAAGGTTCCAAATTCATGGTCTCATTTTAATACATTACCTACATTACTTTACTCTGATCAATTGTCTGCAGTAATTTTTTACTATTATGGTATATATACTGTTATTTTTACAAATAAAATGATGCATTAACAGAAATGTCGGATTTTAACTACTGTCAGAATTTTGGGCGTATTGCACATGCACATAAGTGCTTTGGTTTCGTTTATAGATATATTCCTTTACATTCTTATGGCATCTTGTGTTTGTTGCTCCTGCAATAATTTTAGTGGTAAAGCTAACTTCAATAATTATAACGATCACAGCGGTAGTAGCTTACTGCATAATGATAGTGTTACCGACAGAAGTGAATTGCAAATTACCCCATGTCAAATATAGGTGGGTTAGGGTCATGGTGCGTTTTAGAATATCGTTAGTATTAGAGTTTGTTAGGTAGGTGGGTCTATGGGGGAGTCGGATGCAATGACTGCTTATTTTTGACGATTTCAACCATTAGATTCATTAAAAACTCACGAAAAACAGCAAGAAAATCTTCAATACATCACTACAATTTAAGTAATGTTATTGGGTTGGCCGTTCGTGTCCCACTACAGGCATAGACTTTTTTCTGTTCATTTCTCTATAAAACTGAAGTGGGCGACATAGTAAAAATGTTCCGGATTAATTAGGCAGGGCTAGGAGGCTACCATGTAGTAAGTTACTCACTAGACGTCAGGAGTTATTGAACCGTATACGTGATTATGTTTGGGTTTTTAAAAAGAACCAACTTACCGAGCCAGATTGAAAATAAACTAAAATGTTAATACATGTAAAATAAGGTTATCTTAATACTTAATAGTGTTTAAGTAGAATACGTGAATCATTCAATAGCAACGTCCTGTGATAGAAATAACATAGCGGAAAATGTTTCCGTTTTCCTAGTCACATGATCAACATAAAACGAAACCGAAAAGTCTATTTCGTGTGTGTGTGT
This sequence comes from Epimenia babai, assembly GCA_011762755.2. Taxonomy (NCBI): domain Eukaryota; kingdom Metazoa; phylum Mollusca; class Solenogastres; order Cavibelonia; family Epimeniidae; genus Epimenia; species Epimenia babai. The sequence goes on from WURV02200673.1 coordinate 1,734, forward strand.
GTGTGTGTGTGTGTGTGTGTGTGTGTCTAGTGTAGTGCGTGCGTGTGTGTGCGCGCGCCTGCATAAATATGCTATAACGTCGGTCAGAAAAATGCCGTAAAGTCACCCAAAACAAAGTCCTGGAATAAATAACATAAACCGCATAACTGATTATATAGGGACTAGGCCTATATGGAATTATATATGAAACCTTGGCCAATATCTTTAATGATGTTGTATAAACAGGTCCTTTTCCAATAGTTATATAAAAGGCATTTTCGTACCTTGACTGAAACCTGGAAAAGAAAACGTGCCTGTTATAAATCATACAACAACAATTACCGGTAGTTAAATTCTCGCAATAATTTGTCTCCGTAATAGAACATACAAACGACTATAGACATGCAGACCGTACTAATCAGCTGACTAAGCAGGCGGCGGATCAACTGAACAAACTTTTGATGTAAAGTTTTGGCTGAAAAGCAATACATTCTAATGATAATCAAAGCCATCTACTTCGTCTAGTAAAGATGAGTGTAAGCCTTTGACATTGTTAATAGAAACACGCTCGTGAATGAGCTAAAGGAAATTGTAAATGACGAATTATTCATGTTTGGTATACCTTTACGGTCCGCAAATTTAGGTCAGAGGGGATAAGTTTGGCATTTAAACTCTTTCAAACTCTGTGACAATTATACTAAAGCTGCACTATACCACCTGACATTGGGATCTCTCTGAACTATTAGAAAAAATACAAGAGTAAAACCTTTAGAAGTATGTATGAGTAAGAGCGTTTCGGGTAACGGTCCAAGCTCTTTACGTTTACGTGAAAAAAAATTGAATTGGCATCATAAAATGCTAATACTTTTACTGACTTCACATTTTCTATTAACTAACATTAAATTGCACGATTTTTACTAAATAAATAAATCAACGAATTGACATTAGTCAGCGTTGTCTAGTAAATAAATTCCATACGGTTTTTAAATAGGTTCGGCGGTAATTATCATTCGTATTATTTTCCTTAAGAAGAGCCTATTTAAAGGACAGTCTTTGAGTCGTCTGACTGGAAAGATGGCTTAGTTGACGATCGAACTGTGGACTTTTGTGGTAATAATGTTTCACCAGACTGAGAGTTTTAAGCGCACTCGTGATACTAAAGTCGAAGTGAATTTTATCAGAACAAACTGCCAAAACCATCTGAGACGTTTTTGGAAAAATTTGGCAGTCAGGTGATACGCCCATTTCAGTTCTTTTTTTATGTATTCCCCTAACATGGAAAACGTTCCATTGAACTAGTCATTTTTCATAACACTATACTCGGCCATGTGTAGCAGAAGTGGTATAAGAAAGGCATCACTGGAAAGGTAAAATTCAAATCGTAAACCAAATGTAAATTCTGAAAATTAACTCTTAAATTGAAAATTAAATTAATTGAATTCGGATTGCTTTTTTTGATACGCACTGTCTATAAACTTAAAAGCATCAGCGTACGGCCGGTGGTGCTCAGTTACAGCGATCGTTGATATTAACGAATAAAGCCCTAAATACACACATCATCAACGCGACGACAACCCGACGAAACACACGTGACGTGAAGAATCGCTTTAAATAGCTATTTATTTGTATCGTGAGAGAAGCTGCGAGCCAATCCCAGGCGAGCTTGATGTAGTTCAATGACTCAGTTAAAAAGCAATGTAACCTGTTCTGTAAGCAATGGAAGTCATTAGGGGATCTTTAACGTTGCCGTCGCGTTAACAGATGTAGTGTGTTTCGACTATGTTTTTAGCGTCGCGTTGTCGTCCGGTTGCCTTCGCGTTGACAGTGCGATTTGTTGAGGCTTAACTGCGTAGCACAGCTAAGTTATCGTTTCCTTTAGTTAGCTGATGCATTGTAATTGTTTCTGTAACAAACTAATGCTAGTAGCTAGTGAATGTGTAAGTTTCAGTTGTTAAAGGATAAGATTAAATGTGAAATTTTCGCAAATAATCATTTTAATACAGAAATCTTTAGACCGATTAGACCTCCATTTAGCATTAAATTTTCCTGATAGAGTATTTTTGAAAAATGTGCACTTTGTCCAAATTTGAAATAATCTCTTACATTCTTTAGAAATGCGATGATAATTAGGATAGCCAATGTGGTTCTATAAATAGCTGGAGAGAAATGCACAGGAAAAACCTAACTACCCATCAGGGGTATAAGTTTTTCCCGTGCATTTCTCTCCAGCTATTCTTTAGAAAGTCGTAGAATGGAAATATATAAATAAATAACGGGATTGCTACAGGGTTTATGTTCAGAACAACATGGCCGAGTCTAAAGATCTGAGAATGGTGGCCATGGACAAAAATAAGAGTGAAGGAATCGTTGATAGTATTAACGGGGATGACCGTGAGGCTGGAGAAAATTCCAATCTTATCAAGCCTCGTAAGATTGACAAAAGTGAGGTTGATCACGCAATAAGGTAATTTCATAATAGTCGTATATCAGCGAGTTATATCGGGCAATGATTATATGTGTTTTATATGTGTTTAAATTTTGTTCAATCAATAAGATGAGAGATCGTTGAAGTGTGGCCTAAAAATTCTTCTTGGTCCAAGATCGTCGCCTACTCACTCAATTGACAGCGGCATATCCTGTAGTATATACTAGTTTGACAGTGGAAGTGCAATAATTGCTGTTGAGTTACCTAGTATTCTGCCTAGTACAACCGGATCACATATTCACTGTTTATACCCTTACAGGATTCATGGGCATGTGGCGATGAGTTCTTAACGAGACGAGACACACAACGTTACCGTCCTACTATTAAGAGTACTATCACATTGACGTGTAGCTTCTTTGACACACAGAACGATAATTTCAGTAAAAATCGAAGTGAATTATCTTATGGACGGAAAATTTAGCCAGTTATTTATTTCTCTGGATTTTGATTGCAAACGGGACATATTCGGCCATTCCATGTAACGAATGCGTTAACTACTCTGTTATAGTAACTTCACGGCCCTTATACACCTGACGAAGGCGTCTCTCGGCACTGGTCTACTGGCCCTTCCACAAGCCTTCCTCGGTGCCGGTTTATGGGTGAGACGCATGACGAGAAATTCACAAGACCATCCTTGTTCCTTGATTTAACCTTATTCAACGATTAGATCAATAAGTCTACGTAACCACTCAAAAATATCTTAGATGACCTATATAACCAAACTTTCTCTTGATGTATCGGCTTAAAAAATTGTTATTAAGATGACGCATCCATATTAAGTTATATACCATCGTGTATGTTATTATTCAGGTTGGACTGGCGGGTTTTCTATTCCTCGCGTTGTGCTCCACCTGCAGCATGCATCTGCTCATTATATCGTGCCAGAAACTTTGTAACCGGTAAATAGTAGGATGTAGGGATCTGCCAACAACTCCGAAATTGTTATGAATATACAGATAATATTTAATATTGAGAAACAGATCTTATTGTCCGCATTGTCTTAATAGGGCTAAATGCGGATTGAATAAAAACCTACAGGTGTTTGTTTTAGGACGGGAAGCGAGACTTTGGATTACGGAGAAGTGATGGAAAAAGCTGTCGAAGGAGGCCCAGTGTTCCTGCGGCCGGCCTCCAAATTTGCTAGGTTCGCGCAGGACGTAGTATGAATAATTCTCTAATGTCTCATAAACGGGAGTTGCTCAACGTTAACACGCATTGCTATGATATTTAAATTGGTACGCAAGGTTTACGGGTGTTAGAGGTACGAAGAGGGTATGAAAGATACCCGCAGTGGGGACGCGTGCGCGACTAGTCATTGGCAAAATTATCGTATAGGGAGCCTTCCTCTCTGAGGCATTTTAAAGTAACTTTTAAGTAACGCAGTACATATTGTGAATTAACGTACAGAACTAGTACAAATCGAAACGGGGAAAGGCATTGCCTTGAAATCCGATTTAGGGCTCTATAATGTGCGATATAATGTGTGACTATAGATGACTACCTGATGGTTATTTGTATTTTATATATACGCATTGGTTTTTTGCTTTTAGAAAAACCGTCAACTTGGCTCTATTATTATTGAATTTGGGGTGCTGCTCAATTGCTTTCGTGTTTATATCTGCGCAGGCAAAACACGTAGGTATCGTATACGTGCTACATATAATTACATTAGAGAGTGGATTATAGCATTAGTCATATTGCAAAATGCGAAATGAAACGGTGAGAAACTATTAAACTAAAATATGATCGGCATTGGTCTTTTTTGATTTCAGAAACTTATTATAACACATAGCGTAATTGCAAGTAAAATAGCATTAATAAAGTCGTACAGTTCCACGCGATTATTATGAGTAAGCCTGGATGAAGACAACTTTATTGAAGCTGTAGGCAGGGGCTAGATCTACTTTGATCTTTATTCAAGAACAATGTGACAGAGAACATGTAATAGACTATAGTAGACGTTGATATTTCGATAGTATTTTCGTTACCTCACGAGAGATGTTAGTAATGGTTACATTGAGGGTGCTATCGCAATCGATCTCTCCATCGATCAATCAAAGCTCAACGGCATGTACTGATGGACTCTTAGTACCTCCTTAGTATCTTAGCCACGTCCAAAGGCTGGAAAAGGCGTCGGATTGGCTATAGACTGCCCAGGGTACATCGTTAACTCTTATGACCAGCCATGGCGCGCACATAGCGAGTCTGGTAAGTGCCGACTGGATCGTGAGATGCAAACGAGTTCATCTATCACCGTCTATCTTACACCGAACGTGGTCGCTGAGTCACGGTATTTTCTTACCCGGCTACGTTTCTCGTCTTACGTCTCGCCGATGTTTTGTCGATATACGCAGGTTTCCCCCTTCGGTAGTCCATTGCGAGTCGTAAGCCATCCTTTCATTGTGTAATTGATTTTTCGGAACTTGTTGGTATTTTACAAATAAAATTATATATGTGTACCCCTTCCCGGGTGACAGCTCGTCGCTCCGCCTTGTCCGGCCTTTCAACGTGGCTACGAGGTGCTAAGAAGGTACTCACAGCATATCAGAACGCGCAGTTGAGCCTCTTGTTTGATTGAGGCAGTATACTCAATATTACCACTACTAATGTTGGTAATCGCTAATCATAATCCCCAGTGTTTCTATACGAGCAGCAGCCATTTAACGAGATTATTTTTATCTCTATTTCCTGATAGATACAATATATAAAACCTTTGACTATGATGGTTAATTTTCACAAAACGCAAATGCAATAAACAGTACTGATTTCACACGCACGCACGCACCCACGCACGCACCCACGCACGCACCCACGCACGCACCCACAAACGCACCCACGCACGCACCCACGCACGCACCCACGCACGCACATATATATGTGCATATTTGATATATGTATTTCTTTAGTTGAATAGCACAGAGATGATACTTGACAAATATAATACCCCAGGAAATGATACATTATGCATGCGCGACAGATAATACATGAATACTTCGCCTACGATCCCGATGTCAGAGCCTACATGGCAATTCTCTTGGTCATCTTTGTTCCGTACGTTCTCATCAAACATCTCGGTAACATCGTGTATTTGTCGGGAATCGCCAACATCCTTGTCGTCGTAAGTGTGCTCATCATCTTTCATTTCATCGTCCGCGACCTCCCCGATCCCAGCTCACGACCGGCGTTTAACTCCACGCAGTATCTTCCCCTGTTTTTTGGAACAGCGATCTTCTCAGTTGATGAGATCGGTTTAGTAAGTACAACAATACACGGCTCTAAAGGTCTCTGATAATCTAAGAATATAATATAATGTCATACTGGAACACGCAACATTTTGATGGTATTTATAATAGACAAGCCAATACTTAGGTCTGCATTCAGGAAAACACGGTTGAGGACCAAAATTTGTGCAGTAGCAGTCTTGAACAGTAAGTAAACAGAGCATTACGATCAAAACTGTATGATACCATTCGAAGTAATTCGATAGCCACGTATTTCTATATAACAGCGAGTGATAAGCCAAAGTTTCTGTTTTTAACAGTTACTTCCGATCGAAAACAAGATGGCAACACCGGAAGACCTAGGTCGCCCTTTTGGTGTTTTGAGTCTTTCAATGGTCCTCGTCACGTGTATGCAAGCAGCAATTGGATTCTATGGATGTCTTAAGTTCGGAGAACGTGTACGAGGCAGTATTACGCTGAATCTTCCCGCTAATTGGTAACTACAATGTAATGATATACTGTATGAATACTTGACCCTGAGACGGGTAGTGACATTATTAATCAGATTAGTCTGTGAGGATTCATGCAATAAGGGGACGGTGTGAGAAACTGGTATCAGACTACCACACTGAAGACCAAATAGCAGGTGATAAGTTAACATTGTTATTTGTACAGTATTTTTTATTACATTCAATTAGTACTTGTTACAATTTTACATGTAAAAGAGTTATTTATAGTTATATAAATGTATTATTATGTAAAGTCTGTATTAAAAAAATATAGATCTCTAGACAGAAAGAGTTGATGGAAGGAATAGTAGGGAGACGGAAAAAGAGGACGACAGACAGTTAATGGACGACTGATATCAAAGAATGGCTGGATTCACGAATGAAACTCGATATATAAATTTATCCGAGACATTATATACAGTGTAATGTAAAGATGAATGTAATACACAGTTATGTAATATGATGTATGTTCAGGAAGATGCATGAAGGCCATTCATCACTGTCGTCTTTCACTGACATGCGGTTTATATATATAGAAAAATATAGGAATATAATTTTATATAATAAAAAAATTTTTTTTGCTTACAGTAACGATACCTGAACATAAACAAAAGAATATACTGTATGCACACATTATAAACATACAGCAATGTAAATTACACATTTTTATGAATAAACATATATGCACACGCACGCACGCGCACGCACACGCGCACGAGCACAGTCCATTAAATATACATAATCACATATATTTATTTTTTTACCATTTTTTATGGTAAGATATTTGAATTGCACAGATATATTGCAAGGCCGTGATCGTTATTGTTTCTTATAAAATATGAGTGTATAAGGAAGTAGATTTCAATAAGCTTTATACACAATAAAAGATGATTAATATTCGATAATATCACATACATTTAGACTGTAATTGTAAATATTTCATTTTAATAAAAAGTGCGTTCATATGATCAAAATAATAATTTTCATGATTTATGTATCTTAATGCTCGTTTTTGCAGGTTAAAAATTTCAAGAATTTTAGTCCTTTAATGTTGCCCCATATTTCACAGCGCTAAAAATTTATATAAAAGGGACAATGAGGGTATAATCTAGTATCTGCAAACTATTGACAGGTAATAAATATTTACATCCCTATATAACGGATAACTTTTGCGCAATTTTTGTTTCTAAATTGTTAATATGCTGGTTCCGTGATAATTTTTCATCTATCAGAGCAGCAAATATTTAGTTTTGCAAACTTGTTCAAAGTCAATTCTACCACAATGAATCTAAATATTTTCTAATTTTCTTCGTCCAAACAAAATAAAATTTGTTTTCTTGACATTCAAAGATAATTTATAACACTGAAACCATCTTATCAATATGCATAGTTCAGTATGCACCTTTCTACAATTTTCACTAAATGAATCGCCTGAATATATTAAACTAGTATCATCAGCTAAAAGTAAACGTTTTAATAAGTTTGAAACTTTATAGATATCATTTATGTACAAGATAAACAATGATGTTCCTGGTATAGAGCCTTAGGGTACTCACTCCGCTGTTTACAATATTGATTATCACCGCTATTATTACTGCTATTACTACCTCTATTATTACCGCAATTACTACCTCTATTATTACTGCTATTACTACCTCTATTATTACTGCTATTACTACCTCTATTATTACCGCAATTACTACCTCTATTATTACCGCTATTACTACCTCTATTATTACCGCTATTACTACCTCTATTATTACCGCTATTACTACCTCTATTATTACTGCTCTTACTACCGCTATTATTACCGCTATTACTACCGCTATTATTACCGCTATTACTACCTCTATTATTACCGCTATTACTACCTCCATTATTACTGCTATTACTACCGCTATTATTACTGTTCTTAGTACCGCTATTATCACCGCTATTACTACCGCTATTATTACTGCTATTACTACCGCTATTATTACTGTTCTTAGTACCGCTATTATTACTGCTATTACTAACGCTATTACTACCGCTATTATTACTGCAATTGCCTGTTACCACATGAAATGTAGTGTCCCCACTGTGTTTCGCATACAACACCCAGACCATTTTCATTTAAACATGCACTTATTGAACGATTCCCACATAACGTATTCGGCTTCCGTTTAAGTAGCTTCGCGTTCGCGCAATATTTTACAGCATCTACTATCGTTTATGTCCGAAACTTTAAGCCTAAATTTGAAGGCTCGCGTTTGAGTCTCACAGAAAAGTGGGCGAAGCCCAAGCTTCGGAAAGCCAGAGACAGACATGATTGGCACAACGTGACAGCATTCAGGCCGATAGACGCAGCTACGCCAAAATGATAAGGTGGTTTAGTAAAGGTACGAGGCGGCGCGGATCGAGATTTAGCATACACGATGCCACCCTTTGGAAGTACGTCGTGGAGGATAAAAAACGTTAACCCGCGAACTTCTATAATTAGGACGTGTCCCCAGGTCGTATTGGTTTTGTAAATATAGACGATGGCATGCAATGATAGGTTAAAACGTCAGAAAATATTCAGCTTAAAAATTAGCATTTATTTTTGTATCAGTTAATCCTGGACAAACCCGTCGAGTGTGCTAGACGTACATGGGTACAGTTACCTCGCGACCCATAGAAAACGAAGAAGGCTTTGTCGATAGTGGTGGAGTATTGATATACAACTCGGCTTAATCATTTATGACGCGAAAGCGGATCTACTTCGATGGAAGCCGAATACGTTAAGTTAGAATCGTTCAATACGTGCATGTTTATTGGAATATTGTATGGGTGTTTGGAAATTCAAAAGGGACACTAGAATCGACGTGTTAACGTATCAGTGGCAGAATTTAGGCAAAGAATAGAGGACCAGTACTATCAAAGTTCGAATGCGTCATTACAGGAATCATCAAAATGTTTTTTGTTTCGTAACGTATGTAGGTATTCGCTCTCAGAAAGCTACTTACGTAATGTTATTATAGACAAACATCGAATAGTTTAACGCGTCTGCGGCCCCCCTCGCACAACCCACGAGTGCAGCGGCCACGTTGAGAACGCCCCAAACTGGAACTCGCGTCGTGTTTTTGAGCGAAGTGCGTCGGGAGGTGTGGACAACTAGTTCCACAAAGTTCTTGCATGTTCCGCATATTCGCATTTGCGTTTGACATGTAAACATTGATCATTTTATTTCATTTTGGTTATTATCTGCGCTGGATGGGCAGGTTGTATCGGTCGGTGAACCTTATGTACGCGTTGGCCATGCTGCTTTCAATCGCCATACAATTCTATGTGCCGATCGACATCATTTGGTCCTGGGTGTGTGAGACGTTTCCTGGTGCAATTCACTCCACGATAAAAGAATATGCCGTTCGAATCGCCATTTTGGCATTCACAGGTGAAAACCTCCGTATATTTTTATCTAATTTTTATTTCTAAATCATGTACTGCTGCCAATTTTTTAAATTTTTGCCAAATTTCCTTCATTTGAATTAGCATAGCTCGCCATTATTGGTACACTTTATGTGTATATATTATGCATAATATAAATCTGTAACTATCACATAGTATGGGTGTGTAACCATTATATTACACGCATAGGTGTATAGTTTTTACTAATGTATGAGCTAATGTGTGTTTGATCGCAAGTCAAAAAATGGCACTTTAATCAAAGTAAAGTACATTTACTGACCTCAAAACTTCTTAAGGATCATGAATATA
>WURV02200684.1:0-11661 GCA_011762755.2 Epimenia babai
TACTTACTACCATTATTACAGTTGTTCCTGCTAGAACTGTATGTATTCTATGATATGTTAATTTTTAATGTGTATTCGTTACTGATGTAAAGTGTGTTAGACAGCGTTGCTAATAGTGCACTTTAAATCAAATATATTTCATTTCATTTCATCCTTCAATATTTCCTTTGAAGTCAGTAAAAAAATGTATAATCATCTGTCGAGTACCTAGGTAATTTCTCTTTGTGGACATCCACAATGCCACGTCTATGTAATTTGTCAAAAACCTCATTGAATGCATATTAATTCAAATCCAGGATTGTTTGTTATTATATCCATATCTCTGTGGAATAATTGAAATCGAAGGATTGGTATGGATTTAATTTAAATCCAAGGATAGTTTGTTATTGTTACCATTCCCTTATACATTAAATTTTAATCCAAGTATTGTTTGTCACTGTTACCTTACCTGTATGGATTGATTTAAATCCAATAATTGTTATTTATTATAACCATAACCATATGGATTTTATTTAAATTCATGGATTGTTACTTAATGTAACTATACCTGTATGGATTCATGTAGCTCCTAGTATTAGTTATTGTAACAATATCTGTGTGTATTTCTTCATAGCCAAGGATGCCTTTTTTATCACATAACATGTAAAAGTTTAACCATGCATTTATACGCAGTCGCCAGCGCTACAACTCGCTGTTCAAGTCGAAATCCGTTAGTAATCTGCAGGAGCGCGACACGATGGATGTAGATAAAGAAGCAGTTAATGGGATGGAGGGTGGCAGTGCCTTCACCTTGGCAGTTCCCCGACGCAAGTCATGGGCATCTCAAGACTGCGCCATTGACCCTGAGATTGACAGGGATAATCAATTAGGTACATAATCCAGTATCATACAGTAAAACAGTTGTTACACTTGGAACATTCACATCCTTCTTTTGCTTTGCATCATTTTACAGTTTATGTTGGCCAATTGGCAGCATTCACTTGGTGTGTGATTTCCTATTTTCCGTTCTGCTGAAACAAGCTGCTAGACACTTGAAAGTATACAGTGTATTGTCGTCAATCTGGCATTGTTAGAAATAATGTAATAGGAATAGATTACATGCCTACATAAGTAAGAATAGGACTCCGGAACTTATTCATTTATCCTTTAATGCAGTGTTTTCCCTCTTTGACAAACCAAGATGTTTGTAAATATCCCTGAAAATTCAGGATATTTGAAAAATTCCCGTTTCAATCAGGATATTTACAAATTGCCTGAAAATTTCAAGAAATTTGCAAATATCCTGGAAGTTCTCCTTAAAAGTTCGACAAATAAGCCTGAATTAATTTCACATTTTTCCACACATATGTTATGAATGAAACAATGTATTTGTCGCAGAGTCAACATCTATGAAAGCACTAGATACATTCTATTAATGCCAAAAAACTGCAGTTTATTTATTGTCACAATTAAGACCACAGTGTGGCATTTCCCAGCAACAATGGGACTGCTATTATTTTATGACCATCAAAGCAAGTACTGAAGGTTTAGGTTATCTTTTTCCATTGGAGATTGTAATAATGGATATTTCAGAGTGCCCATTGTATATTCTCCATTAAACAATCTTATTATGGGTGGAGACTTCATTTTAGGTTATTTGTCAAATCTTTACGGTTAAGTTGTAGGATTTGTAAATTTGTAAAAGTGACACTGACTGTACCATACTGTGACACTCCATCGCACTGTGGCACCGGACCACTCAGTAAATGCCACTATACATTGTTACTATCACTCTATAGCTTCCGTATTGCCCTGTTTCAGACCTGAGCATTGACTCTGACAGCAGCAGCAGCACCACCGGCAGCATCCCTGTGTTTATGCTTCCCACTGACAATGATGACAATGACGATGATGTTTATTCGCTCGTGGCCAAATCTCCTGTATTTACCGATCCTCACGCAGCATCACCCACCAGTCATTTAGTAAAGACTGACTCCACACCTACTGTGTCTTCGCAAAGCATTTTTTACGATACGGATGATACCGACGTCGGTAGTCTTAGTTCATTCAATATGGTCCTTGCATCAAATGTATCGACACCTCTACCCTCAAGTGCTTTTACTCCTCAAATGTCAACAAATCGTGCCTTTACAGAACCAGAATTCAGTAGTTTAGTCCAAATACGCTCGGACGACAGCTGGATTCATCCAGGTGACCGTGATGATGCAACCATGACGATACGCGACAGTGATAATGAGATACTGTCGCATGATGCAACCCGGGATCGGGGTACAAGCCCTGAGGCCGCGAGTGATTCTGTAATACATGCTGCAAATGTGGATGTATTGGATGATAAAGTTCCTTGTTTAGAGGACAAGGTCAAACATTTTATCATGGATTCCGAAGCCGCTGTTACTTCATTGGTTAATATCTCGCAAGAAAAAACCCCGGTTGCAGAGTCCGACGCAATGATTTACTCTATAGGGACGTCGACAGAGAACAATAAGATCGCCGTTGACAGTAGATACACGACGTTGGACAGCAATATTTCCACAGTAACCAAGCTTCCTCGTGACATTGTACCAACCGAGGGTCAAGGAGATTTCGCTAATGTTTCGTTTAACGTGAACAATTTACAGAATTTACCAAATATCGAAGCTAATCAACAAGCTGAAGCTCAACAAGCTGAACTGTGCATTTCGCAAAATCAGCCGTCATCCGCGTCACTCGGGTTAGCATTAATAGCGGACGGTTCTATGTCAAAGCACACCGTGCAGCCATCACTGCTTATTGATAACAAATATCGCGATGTAGTTTCTACGAAGTTGTGTGATACTCCGTTTGACCGTCTACTCACAGAACGATATTCGCCGCCGGCGAAAGATAACGAGTTGGCAAATATCAACAATGAACAAGCACCATTGGCTGATCCAGCACTGTCATTATTGAATGTAAACTTTGTTGAAAATAAACTGAAACAAGATGTAACGGAACCCGGTACTGCTGCTGGGCTGTCGTTGACCTCTTCAATTGTTAAGAGATTACGGCCGGATTATAGCTGGATTACAGAGAGCAACGCGAAGGATACCAAAGAAATTACTAATGATTTTGTCACTAGCCATTCTCCCACAGACACATCAGCCACCCCTAGCATGGATGCTGTTGAAACTGATGGAGTAATACAGGTTACTGATAAGGTGACTGATTTTTTTATTCATTCTCACGAAGATAATGCCAAGGAAGCCATATCGCGTTCTAGTGATGTAGATTGTGCAAGCATTATAAAATTGTCAGTCGACAATGTGACTCTACCGACAACGCATGTTTATTCTTATTCTACAGAGGAATGTCAGTGTGCCTTTTCATCCACGGAACCTTCATTAGTTTTGTCAGGCAACTTTAATGCTGATACGAATCTAGAGGAAGCGGTACCGAAAAACATGTCGCAGCAAGATGAATATCACGATAAGGAATCTGGGCAAGGAGTCGTCGATGAGGGGCTGGAACTGGGTGTTCGGGTGCACTATGTAAAGGAGGCAATTCCGTGGAATCCAGGCACAGTGAAGAAACAGGCCGAGGTGATGGAACAGTCACTTCAGCGAAATGTGTGAGTACTGTCTCAACTGTGTGGTAATTAGTATTATATTGTTCTTGGAAGAGTCTTTTAATGAACAGGGTATGAAGTTGTATATAATGAAGAGCCATAGATATATATACGGTCATATAAATCCACAGACTACCAATTTAAATACAGTTTAATAATGATATGTTCCTAAAGTTGAAATTACTCATCTAAATAACCTTGTTACGGTTTCTTGATTAGTGCCAGAGCTTACAGTGACCAACGAGCTTGCAGTGACTGCAGTGACCGTATTAATCTCAACAGAGATGTCGTGGAGTGCCCAGAGCAAGACACAGTCGCTAAGCCCGTGCAGAGATCATCGAGTCTCAAAGCACAGCGAGTGCCACGGGTTCAGGCTGCTGAACGGCGAAAAACCTGCACACCCATTATATCACCGGATGCACCTGATTGTGAATCAGCCAATAAGAATCTTCCAGTGGCCATGTATTGTTTCGGGGATGAAGAGGTGGCTGTGAAAGTTGGCCTTGTACGGAAGCATACTCAGGGTTTGTGTTCACTTGTAAAGTTAAAGGTAAAGTGCGTTTGACCGTATCGGTCAATAAAGGCTCTCGGATGCAGTTCACAATGAATGTCTATGACAGCTATTCAGTACAGATACATTAAGCACGTATGTACCACCCACCAAAGATAATAGAGATAATATCAAACCTCTGTCTATTTTAAAGACAGGTTGCAGCAATTCAGGATGACTTGTTGAGGATCATCGCAGAAAAGTCGAGGGGTGGGCGGCTCAACATTTTAACATCACTATATTTTAGTTCGCTTATTAATAAAGTGGATAATTTTAGAATGGTTTAGATTGTTTAGAAATACCATTGTGTGGATTTTTGGAATCCCAAGCACCCACCTTTCAGACAGTATATTTTTCGTAGTGGTATTTACTTTATGCCATATGTTGCTGAGATATCTGTGCGGCCACTCTTTAATAGATTGTACATAACTGCTAATAGCATATCACAATAACGATATGTTAACAGCTCGATGTAAATTTGAATTTATCCATTCAATTCTATTGATCTATTCGCATTGGTTTATTTCTAGAATTTGAGAACCTAACTCTGGATGAGGGTGAGGCAGTGGACAGTACCTGTGGAGACAGGGAACTACCGGACATGTTGGAAACATTTTCAACGCAAATTGCTATGGCTAATGAAGATGATATCGACGATGAAGCATTTGTGGATGCTGTCATTCTCCAAGGAAGCTCCCAAGTAACTGAGGAAGTAAAAACACTCTCAGAGCAAACTGAAAACGATGTGTACATCCCAGAGAATATTGTTCCATTTATGGTACAGACTATAGAGCAACGTCATTCACAGAGCAACACTTCCACACCCGCACACCCAGCATCACCTGTACTATATAAAACTGAGTCAACATTGGCTGATCTTGATTATTCCGTGAATAATAGAAGTCCCAATGCTGGTTATGCCACGTCTACGATGGATTTTGTTGAAACACCGCTGTGTAATACGTGTGAGAACCTTGAAAGTGATTCGTTAAGTTTATTGAAGATGAATGATAATGATATTCGAAAAGGCAGGGGTTTGAATAAGGAGACATTATTTTTAATTCGTGAGATTGGAAGTGCCTTGCATGAGCAGCCGCTTGAGGCAGACCAGTCAAGTGTGGAAAACAACAGAGAAACATTATCTAAAGTCAAACGGATAACTCGACAGATCGAAAGCCGGTCATTACCGCGTAAAACGTCATGTGACGGCGCTGAATTTAGTGATCGAGATTCGCCACAAAAACGTTTCTGTCAAAGATCACCAGCGGCTTTCACAGTTGCTGCGGGGATATCTGATTCTACCAGCGAACATCATAGGGATAACTCGTTTAAAAAAATAGCTAGTCCCGCTGAGATGATTACGGATGCAAAGTTGCAGGTTAATGTTTTGGAAGAAAATTTTGTAAGTCAAAAAAAACCTGAATTGAGTTTAGTGCTTACCTCTGCCTCAGTTGATGAAAAACCGGAATTGTTTTCTGCAGATAAATGCCTGACTAAGCTATCACCACATGAACAAACGTCTGTTGATGGGTTGGAATTCATTGGGGACCGTCTCGTACGGACGTTAGTTGGCAAGTTTGAATTAGGTCAAATACATCAGCGTCGTCTTGACGATGTGGATTCGCCAATGTCATCAAGCTTTTCTCTCTCGTTCGATGATTTATCAACAGTTACGGAAATTGATGAAAGTAACACCAGCGATAGTTGCAACAGGACAACACCTTTAAGTCAAGAAACATTAGATAGCGTTCTTAACAAATACGGTACTCCGCAACACGGCTATTTTTACCATTTCCACAGGACGCGTAATCCAGTGCATAATATTCAGGGACGTAAGATTCGACGACTTCACGGAAAGACACATCCATTGAGTCATCTATGGCCTCACAGTACAATGTAGTTAAAGACTGTACTTGACTCTACTGCTGTAATGCCACGGTGATCTCTGCAATGTTGGGGTTACTAGCGCATTCACGTTACTGACTGAATGAGGTTTTCGATAGTTACACGAAGGTATCAGTACTTCGGTAAACCATGTCTCATGATCCAGGTCAGTTTGGTGATGTGTGTGTGTGTGTGTGTTATATTTTATCATACAAAACTGCTTAAATGATAATCATCAAGATGAAACTAGTCTGAAGTTTGTATAGTTACTTTAATTCCTAATAATTTATGTTACTGTAAATAAAGGTAATATATTAGTTTTTTGAGTTGTACAGATTACAGTATACTTACCTGATGCTTGTTGCCGCTCGGAATAGTGACTGTGTACAGCTGATTCACCACCTGTAGTCCTTCATTTCATTGCCATTTACAGTAAAGCTTGTGTTCCATCGCGTGGCCCAGGGGTTAACCATGCGCATGTAAAACTCTGATTTAAAGCTACTTGGAATTTCATCTTTGTTTTTCTCCTATTGTAACAATGTAATCGTATTGCCATGGTTAAATCTAATATATCACTAATGATTGGTTAAGTCATGAATGGAACTCAATAACCTCGCAATGGGCCTGTCATGTCAGATGATGTCGTCACATTTGGGGATGGGGCATTTATCGGCTAAGATATATGAGTGAGCTAATTTTCTGTACCGAGTTTTACGTGACATACTTATGGGTTTACGAACTTTACATGATTTTATAATATAAATTTTTAAAGTGATAGACAAGAAATTAATTTCTACTCTCGCGTCTCCAACAGCATAAATCAATGCTACATTTCTTCTGAATGTATAATGCTGAATTTATGGACCTTGTTGTTATGCTGTGGTATAATTTTATTATAATGAACGATAACACACCGGAGTTAGGTTTGTGTATTGAACTCGCATTAATTATACGCCTAATACGACCTGTGACCTAACTGTAGCATGCAGCCTTGTGGTCCAGCGACTCCATCTGACGACAAAATTAACAGTTCTAAAACAAATCATCATACGAGTTAGTACTGAGTAGACCCATACTCCATCATATATATAAAATCCAGCATAAACTCACTTCAAAAGATTGCTCTTAGTGTGTGGCACAGAATTTCTGGTTATTTTCCTGAAGCATTGCCATTAACCGAATATCTTCCCACACTTCATTTACCTGAATAAAGTAATACTCTTAATTTCTTAGTCATGTGTTGAGTTAATTAGGCTCTCACACACTGTCTGGTGTGTGAACTTTAGCAGTATATACTATCATTTTATTCTAGTATACTTATTAGTAGATATTCTACAGGTATAAACCTCCTTTATTGTTGTCTTTGGTTACTTCTGCTGGGATACTGTAGGTTAACATAGATACCATTTAGGAAACATAAACCACTTATTCTTATTCAACAATTTGACTAATCTAATTTACATTAAATTTTTAGCAGCCAGCCATGTGCAAAAACATAAATTTACTGTTATTTCATTATACTTTTTATGCTATTGTAAATGCTCAATGATGGTCTACTGAATGGTATTAATGCATAGATTTTCTCTATATATATATATATATATATATATATATGTGCAGTAAACTAGTACGATCTGCCAGCCGATGTTCCGCCATGACACCGGCATATATTCTAACAGTATTGTTAACAGTAACCTTAACTCGGATCGCACTAGTTCACGGCACCATATACATATATATATTATATTTTATATATAAATTAGCTCAATCTAGTAAACCTTAATAGTAACAAAAAATGATTTTAGTTGCTTGACATTTCGATGATGTGAAATTGTATGATGGCGCAGTGAACTAGGTTGGTCCGGTCTAGGATTAGCGTCAGGTTATCTGCTTTCCGCTCTGGTCCTCGGGTTTTGTAGCGGAACTTCAGCGGCTGCACATACCTAGTTCACTGCGCCGACGTTTCCTCAATACTAAGGCGGAAAAATCCCACAGATTCAGAAACAACAATTTTATTACACATAATTAAAATGATGCCATTGTGAACTAATAATGCTCAGCTGTCATGTAAATAACGGTGGGTGAGTAAAGAAGCTCTCACTTTTCGAGGTATAAACTCTTGAGTAGTTTTTCCTCTCGGGGTGAAGCCATTGTTTCATTTGATAGAATTAGAATCATCATGATTGTTGCTATAAGGCAGTCTCGAGAAGGGGGGAGGGAATACCATGTACCATGGAGTTGACCGAAATTTGTAATACTCCATTGTCTGTTGACTGTAAAGCTCGAATGTGGACATTCCATAAATTTTGCTTATTTGGTTTTTACAATGCTCTCATCACAACGCAGCTTCCTGCTTATCACCCATAATTAAAAACAATTCGTTGTCAACATATTGCGTAATTCCGTAGTGGCTATACGTATTAGACGATATATTTGTGCAGTTGCACACTGAGGTCCCACGTAAGGTGTCACGTCTTTTTCTTTACATTTCTATTGCAGTGTTCTTGCCGTGTTCCCTCAATGGTTAGCTTTAACATCACATTCTTGTTTGTCATGTATTATCGACTATTCCATGTCCACATATTTACCCATATATATCGTAATATACTTAGCTCACAGCCTGTCCTGCGTGTGACTTTATATTCTCTATAAATGTGCACTGTGCACATACTAACAGCTCTCATTTTCCACAGTTCTATTTTGTCTGTTTAATTTATAGAAAAATATGAAGTTTTAAAATTTTGGAACATTGTTTGGGCACGAGTAACAGCAGGTTTATTTGAAGATGACGAGTTACTAATTATTGTATAATTACAATACGACTTGATATCTATATACATGTCAATTATATAGGATTATTCAATTTTATTTGTGAAACAAGCAGAGTTATAATTGTGATATCACAAATATGAATTCAGGAAAGGAAAATTTCATCCTATTTTCCAATTGTGTTTCCTCAGTTATCTTACACACAGGTATCCAGTACCCAGGGACAATCTTTAGGGTGACAAAAAACCTAATTTCCATGAACCGTTTTAAGTTATCGGTATATTGAGGTCGATCCTGCGACTGAATCCGATTCTTTCTTATATTTTGCGTTGCAAAAACTTATTTTTGTTGCATTCTGTTACTGCTTATATACAATCAATATCCCATTAATATCCACCTCAATCATACGGATGATACATAAATAGATATGGCAATGATTGACAAGATACTCTATGCACTGTATATTTTTATTAATAAAATAAATATGACGATAATTACTCATTTACATCATGGAAGGATTAACACATTTTGTTCTAGAATAAGTCAACCTTAACAATGAAGTTGTCATTTTTGTACGATGCCTTTTGTGTTCATTCCACCAGTAGTATATCAATATATCACAGATTGACGTTTCTCTTTGTTATGATTGATCACGGGTATCCCGACAATTTTTTGCGTAATTCAAGTTTTCTGTACTAGATTTGCAACTTCGGGAGCAATTTTAGCCATCCATATTTTTTATCGCGTAACTAAAGAATGGACTGTTTTTTATAGAGGATGCAACTCATGCTCACAAGAAATTATTAGATTAAGATAATTAATTAACAAATACCTCGTAGGTCTTACAGGAATGTACCGAGGTATAATACATACTCAGTTTTCGTAACTGGACATTATAAATACGATTATGGTGAAAAACTTGTTGAAAAATTTTTTTAGCACTCGTGGATGGCTGCATTTTTTCGAATTAACAGATGGTGTTCTTTAGCATTGAGTAAATTAGCCATTTCACTCGATGAAGAAGATTATAACAAATAAAATCTCTGTCAAAAAAGAGATTAAAGTGTTTAAATAAAAATGGTTTCACCTGAATCTTGTGACAAGACATTTTGTCAAATTACAGCACAAGATGCGAGCTTTCTATAACAAATATAATAGACTAAAATGTTCAATAGCTAACAAATTGGTGTAGAAACAACGTAATGTGTTAACCATACGACACGAATAACATTATACCAACACATGATAAATAAGTAATATTATACAGAACCTGATAAATAACTGAATATTTTACACTATCCAATGTAACATGGGATTAATTGACTAGAGAGTGAAAAGTGAAAGTCAAAACATAGATGTGACAACAGAAATTTCAGTGGCTGTCTTCTGTTGTTCTTGTATAATTATTCAGTAATTATGCTTGTCTATGGGTTCTTCTTCTGGGTTAGCAACATTAACAAAACCCTCGTTACATCTATAGTCGACTATGCATTGGTGTTTGTGGTGCAGTTGTAGTTGGCGAGTCCATACCAGCGATCCGGGACAAGAAGGAAGTACCGGTCCATAGCATCAAGGAAACGGCTTTTGTAGAGTTCAGGTGACACCACTGTTGGCATTCGACCTGCCCATGCATTAAAATGGTAAAATCATAAAAAAAGGAATTTAAATAAAAATTCACTGGACAATGAAAGGAAATATACAAGCACTTTCAAATAAATACTAAAACATTTGAAATTAATTTTTTTTTAAGAAAGTTTCCATAAAATTGTGGTTCATTTTAATCTACCCTCCCTATACAGTTTGAGATGAAAATTACATGTAGCATACATCTTCATTTTCAAATTACATGTATGGAAATATTGCACCAAGATTGAAGTGACAAGCACAGTGACAGCCCAAAGATGTTTCAACTTACTGACCTTGACCGCCAAGTAAGCCCGATTTTTTCACGACCATTTCAAGTTTCTTGTCCCATGTGAATGTCCGTATGTAATCTGAAGTGCAAAATATTTATATGGTAACCGCTACAATCGCCTACATGATAAGAGTATACAAAGGAGTGTACAGGAAGAGGCCAACAAGCGATAATAGCATTGTGTACCAAACCATACTACCATACTACTGTACCTATAATTCCAACGATGAGTTCGCGTGACTCGTCTATCCCCACAAGGAGTGAGTAGTCCATGACGAGGTTACTAGATAAGAACTGGATATCCTGCATAATAGCGTGGTTGAACACGACTTTAGAGTGATGTCTAATGTAGAGGGGCGAGTCCATGCTCACTGAAATAGTCACACACACATCAGTGTATTGTATGTCATAATAACATATCACGAGTAATATTAACCAGTAGCTGGTGAAGAGGTGCTATGCAAACCCGCTCAGTGGGTTTAATACATTGCGTGGGACAATTGCAATAAATAGACTAACATTTCAGAAGATTTTCATCCAACAAGACGAGGTCATCGACACACTTTCCGGCTGTGTTCACGAGACGGTTACGCATCGAACCTTTCAAGTCGAATGTCTGAAGCAATAGCGTATGTGAAATCTATAAATATCACTTGATACATACAAAAAGATGATAAGAATGACAAGTGCCATGAGAGATAGCAATATCAGCATCTGAAACATGGCCAGAGCAATATCGGCATCTGATACATGGCCATAGCAATATCGGCATCTGAAACATGGCCATAGCAATATCGGCATCTGAAACATGGCCATAGCAATATCGGCATCGGAAACATGGCCACAGCAACATAGGCATCGGAAACATGGCCATAGCAACATCGGCATCGGAAACATGGCCATAGCAACATCGGCATCGGAAACATGGCCATAGCAACATCGGCATCGGAAACATGGCCA
>WURV02200695.1:0-11660 GCA_011762755.2 Epimenia babai
TAGACCATTAGGCTATTGTTTCATGTAAAGTGTGTTTGACAGCTCTGTTAATAAGTACACTTTAAACAAATAAATTTCATTTCATTTTCATATGCCGTTGTTTGTCCGAAGATAACAAAATCTCAATCAGTACGCGAGGTTAATGAAACAGACAGTGATTGCAGTGATAATGAAGAGACGGAATAAGTCTCGGAGACTGACGACCATTCAGATTTTCTTTGCTGTGTCAACAATGTGGATTCCTTGGATGCACATTCTTATGTGGACAATGGCTCAATACAAAAAAAAATAATATATATAAACTAATTTACACCGTAGCAACTACATATTGATATATGCAGGAGATGAAATATAAAATATGAAAAAACAACCGTGAATGACATTTCCATGCCACAGCGACAATTTTGATAATCAATACCGGTGGGCAGACCGCATTGCCCTGTGCCCACGAGATGTTGCAAACTGTAAAATAATGGTCAATGATGATGAAAAACAATTTTCACTTACATAACCTTACCGGCAAAAACATGTCATTGTCTGTCAAAATTTCATTATCCCGCGATTAGTTCATGATTAACACTAATTTCTTTCGTAAATAACATAATCATATTCAATCATGTCGTCATATTACCATTTTCACGTAACCGGAAGTATCGTAATTGTCAAGGACACGGCGTGCACAGTCCCATCCACTTATAAACAGTTGGTAAACTGTAAACTGTTCAAATAATTTTAACAGTTGGTTGTTGTCAGCACCATTTCAGGACAATAACCATAACAGAAAAAATTTCGAGATTTAGTAGAGTATTATGTTTAACGACGATTGCTAGGAATGGCGAATAAACAGTTATTCGGGTTGCATCGTATGAAAATATGTGGACATATTCGGCCGTAAATTCATTGCTTGTTTAAAAATTGTCGCTTTTGGGTACACGGACGAAATGAGATTTTGTAGAGGGAGAGGTAGAGAGGTAGAGGCGAGGTTTTGGTGCTACCTTTATAATTAAATGTCAGTCGCACGTACAACATTGCCCCGTTACATCCCTAAGATATCTTTTTTATATAATAAATCATTCCACGACAAATCTTTCTCAATAATCAAACACGAAAATCTTGCTCATTTCCAATGTGGAAGGCGCGGGGAAAAATCCCGGGTTTATGCTGGTTCGAACTCGCAACCTCTCGCATGAATGGCAGCGCTTGTAACCACGACACCTATGGCGCCAACTTTGTTGTCTTAGGAGTTAGAAGCAACGGAGCTTGTAAAAGATCAAAATTCGACCCACGAAAATGTAAATTACGTTTAGACTAAAGCAAAAAAAAATTTTCCAGTGAACACTGTTCTAAAAGCAGGCCTAAGTTATCAAAGTGCAATAACTGTGGCCATTTGTTGGACTATCGTCATAATGTGTGTCCGGGTAGTAACGAAAAATGCCGTCTGTGTAAAAAGGTAGGACATGGTAGGTATGCCGTTGCTTGTCCGAAGATAACAAAATCTCAATCAGTGCGCGGGGTTGATGAAACAGACAGTGATTACAGTGATAGTGAAGAGACCGGAGGTCTTGGAGTCTGAAGACCATTTAGCCGCAACAACGTAAAATTCAAGATTGACACCGGAGCCGATACGTCATTGGTGTCGGAAAGGACGTACAACTCAAGGAAGAAAAAACCGACGCTGCACACAACAAAGACTGTTTTCTCCAGTCCTGGTGGCAATGTAGACGTTGAAGGAGTTTTCATTGTTGCTTTCACAAGCAACAAAGACAAAGCAGTGATTTTCGAGTCTTTGTCGCGAACAGTGTGTAAAATCGTGAATTGAATCGTGATACCATTATTTGTTCAGGACTAGTTAAACGGATTAATGAAACGTTAAGTTACCCAATCATTAAAAATTTAAAGGTGTACCGATTCATATTAAGTTGGTCAAAAACGCGAAACCTTATTGGGTTACAACTGCGGATCGTGTTGCCCTTGTTACCGAAGGTAAAAGCCGAATTAGGCCGTATGCAGGCTAGTGACAGGGTGCCTGTAACCGAAGCAACAGTGTCGTATTCGCCGTGGGTACTGGTTTTTAAAAGTAATGAAAACGTTCGAATTTGTGTGGACCTTAAACGTTTGAACGATTCGGTGTGACGTGAACGTTATACAATACCATCGAGGGACGACCTGATCGGAGAGCTAAGTGGCGCGCGCGTGTTTACTCCACTCGATGCTGCCCGTGGTTTTTGGCAGCTGGAACTCGATGGCGAAAGCTCGCGCCATACAACGTTCTCGAGATACAGATTCAAGCGTTTGGGCCTACCATTTGGAATAAACTCAGCCACAGAAGTATACCAACGACGGATGTCTAGTCTATGTCGACGATATTCGTGTTTGCGGTTCTACAGTGGAACAGCATGATAAACGTCTCAAATCTGTGATGCATATACTGGATGAATCCGGTCTTAAACTGAATACATTAAAGTGCCGTTTCCGACAGGAAGAAATTTCGTTCCTCGGTCAGCGTTTGTCGAAGGATGGTATTCGCATTAGTGAGGATCCTGGCAGGGCGATTCATGCAATGAGTGCGCCGACAAATGTAACCTAACTGAAACGTGTGCTAGGTATGAATAACTACGTTACTTCTCATGTGGATAATCTCGCCTCGATACTCTGACCGATGAATGCGTTGCTCCGAAAAGCAGCCTGGTTTTGGGACGCTCCGCAGCAAGCATCGTTCGAGCGTGTGAAAAGTGTAATATCGAGTGCGCCTATTCTTGCTTATTACCACCCGGCATTCCCGTGCGTGTGTTACGGCTGATGCCAGTAGTTACGGCCTCGGTGGGTGTACCTAGAGCGTCATGACGATGTGTGGAAAACGGTCGGGTTTTTCTCTCGTTCATTGAGGGAGTGCGTGCGTCGTTATGCCCAGATCGAAAAGGAATGCCTTGGTCTGGTGTGGACATGCGAGCAAGTTGATCGCTACTGCATGGACTGCATGTCCTTTTTGGTACACGGACGAAGTGAGATTTTAGTTTAGTTCCGTTTGACTCGCCTTGACATTAAGTACACGAAAGTCACATTGATGCGAATAAATACTAAATAAATATCGTACGGACTAGAGAATCATCGTTGTTGTTGATTCTAGACCCATAACAAAAGCCATAATAATAAAGTATGGCAATTTAATTGTCGGTTATCATGATAGTAGCTAGCACTGGCATTGGAGACGTGATGTGTACAAACCTGAGAGTATAAGTAACTCAACCTCAAAGTTTATATATAAACTACGAGAAAAATACGTTCTTATCTCCCTTTCCCATTTCCTTCCCCATTCTCTCTCCCTCCCTCTTTCCCCTCTCTCCCTCGCTCTCTCTCAAGACTATTGTGAAATTGTTATAAATTAAAAATCCCTTATTCCCTAAGGTCGTATGAGTCTATTATCTCACAATGTCTCACTGCCTCGCGGTACGACAAATACAAGGGTAACACCTTTTCAATAACTAATATGGCGTAAAGCAAGCTTTCCTATATCAAGTATACTTCGTTAGGGTGCCCCGCCCCCTATATCAAGTATACTTCGTTAGGGTGCCCCGCCCCCTATATGGTTAACACAGCAAGCCCCACGTGTTCCTCGTGGTATGCAATAATCCTGCAACAATGTCATTCTCGAGAGTTGAATAAAGTGACATCGTGATCCCATATGCTACTTAATGCATCATTACCTCCCTTGTAACGGTCTACATAATATTGACGTTTTATTATCTCCCCTGCACCGATACGTTAACGTCTTTTTCTACAACAGCGGTTTCAATAAAAGTATTGGTAAAGTTTTAATGGTGCGACATTCCGATACTTAGTTAGCGTTATCAACATAGCATGCGGCCAAATAACGTTGTCAAATTCCATAATACCCAAATGCTTACTGCGCATATTTTATGACATGAGTTGTGAATTCGAATTCCCAGATGGGCTCGTGAATGACCCAAATTTCCGTGCCAGACCGATTGTAGTGGGGAATTTGTTCTGAAATGCGTTATTGTAGATTTCATAACCGTATAAAGCCACCAATAATGTGACATTTCGAACAATTAATAACGTATCGCTAAAACTTTGATTTTTCGTTTAATAATAAATAATAATAATAATCGATTTGTTTTGGAGGCGCCCTAATAACTAGTATGTCTCTAAAGCGCCTATGTACTGTTCGTGTGATAACTCATTATATTGTATAACACAATAAAATTTACATCTACGTAAGTTAAATCATAGCCTAACACGACCGTTACATGAAATGAAATGGAATTTTATTTGATTTCTAGTGCCCTTCCAACACATGGCAATCGAAGACACTACACAAATTTATGGTTACTATGACTAAATAGAAATGCAAGGAGTATAAGGAATGCAAGGAAAACAGTTCCCAGTCGAACTCAGTATACCATAAGTGAGTCGAAAAAAAAGACATATACCGTAAGATTTATTTATCAACTGCACAACCTCTCCGTTTGCACTGCAATCAAGAAAACTGCAAACTATGACCTTTGAATTACCATAATGTGATAAAGATTCTACATCGCGATAAGACCCTCGTCCTAGCTCCATGATTTCTAGAATGTTCGTCTAGTTATGTATGCCGCCATTCCCATAATTTTATAACCGGTAGCTGACGGAAGGGTCAAAATATTGATAATCCATGCGGCAGTCAGACTCTCTTGTGAATATCTAATATTAACGGGTGGATATATTTGGTAATGTATTATTAGATAATAATAATGTAGTCATTTGTATACCTGCATAATTCATTATGGGGGTAGTGCTCAATGGCGGTGTCACAAAGTACAACGTTATTATTGTATGTATGATGTAATTACAAGCTGATTACATATGTGCTTGTTGTGTTTGGCCCTTTATAAAGCAGGCCCATAAATGTTGTTAACGTGATTAATTGATTAGCTTCACTTAACAGTTGTGGGGGAAAATACCCACTGTGAAAAACCCACTGAGTTTGGGCAGACACTTGACTTTTCCGTTCACACCACTGCTTTCAAATGTCTACAGACGGGCTACATATGTCACACACTCCACTAAGTCTACGATAATTAATGGCTATTTATAATGGGATGGTAACACAGGGGGAGATAAGCGACACAGAGTCCAGCCATAGAGCATCTGAAACAATCACGCCAGAGGGAAAACGCCCTAACAGAAGTATACTGAAAGGGCTACCCAGACCCCCTCCATGGACGCAGAGGCAGATAAAGCATTTTTTGCCCAAAACAACCATATATTTGTCCATGTATTATTAGATATGCGGACAATAAAATTTTCAATATGGAATGAAATAAAACTAAAATTATGTCATGTCTATCATTCTCACTGTATAAAAGTAGTTACTATTTTGAATTTTGCCTGAAGCACTTGCCATCGTCACAATTATAACATTTTTTACGTATCAGATAACTGATGGATGGATGATAATATATGGTCCAGATAAAAATATACTATTTTTAAACCTGCGTAATTCTACCAAAATATACCAATGACACATTTATTCCACATATACCTCGTTTCGGTCGAGTGTATTTTCGACCACCTGTATATGGACAGAAAAAATATTTCATAATAAAAGCACACTGTAGTTTGTGCACAATACAAAAATTATAACGTAAAAGAAAGCAGCCAATTTATAAAGACCGAGACAAGTGGGCTATGTTGAATTTAGGGGATTTTTTGAGATTTTTCTTTAATTATGGTCAAAATGGTCTATCTATATATAAATAATAGATAATACGTGGATTTTTTTTAGTGCAATAGGGAATTTTTTGCTCATTTCAAAATTCTTCTGATATTATGAACAGCACTTTGTTTACAAGTGAATTGGTCTACCACTCTACGTAATACCACCCGCGAAATATGTACAAAAACTAACATTTAAAATTGTTTTTTAGTTAATATTCATATTAATTACAAATAATGAAATAAAAATATCCAACTTTAATCCAAGTTTCTTTTAATATTTTATAGTACCGTTTCGTATACCTATTCTCTTTCTTAACCCTTTGGCACTGATGGCTGTGTTTTACATCATTATATAAATAACATTCGATAATATACCTGAATTTTTTATGGCAAAAGGG
The DNA here is from genome assembly GCA_011762755.2 of Epimenia babai. Lineage (NCBI taxonomy): Eukaryota > Metazoa > Mollusca > Solenogastres > Cavibelonia > Epimeniidae > Epimenia > Epimenia babai. Next base: position 6,120 of record WURV02200695.1, read on the forward strand.
AATTTTTAGCTCATTTCGAAATTCTTCTAATATTACAAACAGTGACTCTATGTAATATCACCCGCGAAATATTCACAAAAACTAGCATTCGAAAATTATTTTTTAGTAAATAATGATATCAATTACAAATAATGAAAGAGAAATATCCAACTTTAATCTAAGTTGCCTTTTATATTTTATACTACCGTTTCATATACTTATTTTTTTTTAACCCTTCGGACAATGATGGCTGTGTTTTACATCATTATATAAATAACATTCTCTGACAACAGCGTGGAGAGGGTTAAACCTCTTTTTGTCCACAAGTACTAAATCGTGCGTAGCCGTCTTAACGTCTCAGGCTCAACTCCGCATAAACAAGGAGCTCAACACTCAAACAGCGAGTTCACCATTAGGGATCAGGCTGCGTGTGACACGCGTTGACAGGGGTCTTATTTACCTATCGCACGAAGATGTCGACTATAACACGTGGGTAAAATGGTAGAAGAATCAGACAAATGGACGATACGACAGGTTCAAAGGACGTAATGATAAGTGCCTCGTGTCAATCACCTATCAAGGGACGATTGTTTTCGCGAGAATGACGGTACCGCCGCTGATACGACGACGTTTCCGAATTCGAGTAATGTAATCGGCGTTTGTAACTGTCAATCGGAACAGTAAGATTGAAACATGCGACGTAGTAACAAAAAATGATCGTTTCATTAGCGGGCGGACGTATAGAATGAAACGTTTCACTTCAATCTGGATGATCCTGCATCGATTCGAAGTCAAACCAGTGTTGGTCAGACCAGCCATGTTTTTTCGAGCAAAAAGTACCTTAAATTTCGTCTGGTTGGTAAAAAAACTGACTTTACAAAAAGTGGTTAAGGTATGACAATTATAGGCCACAAGTAGTAGACGATGCTAAGAGATGCAATCTACAATGAATCTTCCTGGCAGCTACATTCAGTGCATATACAATACTTTCAACACGTTCATATAACCTATCTGAGATTGTATTAGATATATTCAGCGCAGATACAATATACCCGTCAAGGATATCGAATGTCTGCCCCCTGGCAGCTACATTCAGTGCATATACAATACCTTCAACATGTTCATATCACCTATCTGAGATTGTATTTGATATATTCAGCGCAGATACAATATACCCGTCATATCGATTGTCTGCCCCTTTTTTAGAGACGGGTTTACTCCAGCAATCGGGGATAAACGGCTCGCTGAGGATCGTCGCAGAAGTCAAACAGCTCCTAAAACATTGCTCCTAACACTAGATTAACTGCTTCTCCACGTGGGTTGACAGTGTTATCCAGAGTGGTTATGTAAGCACTTCTCACTTCTCTATACTCATCAACTGTCGCGTCAACTGTTAGTCCACATGCAGTGATTTTCAGATGCTTTCTGGATGGTCTCTTTGTCGTACCAACCACAGGGGAGCTTCCTAAAGTACCAATATCCACCCGATCATGGGGAAATCCCCGTCAATTGGTACGTCTATCCATTAGCACTACCCAGGAATTGAAAAGAATGAATGGGAGGTGGGTGGAGGGAGGACCTACCAATCATACGTATGGGATATTAATTTCTCATATAGAAAGATGCTTTCCTAATTATTGTTGTTCATTCCTTTTCAGCTATTCAAAGAACCACATCGGCTACCCCTATTGACATGCCTATTATTGATGTCAATTAGGTTTGGGGGAACTTGGATTAAAGGAACAAGCCGTGGAAAAAAATTCAAAAATTGGGCATCACATACATTCAATGTCAATAGTTTCGATCTGTATTGTCAAAAGTAATTTTAGGAGCCATGCTACGTCTCGCCATAATTAATACCTATGTATATAGATCGCTCTCTGTCCCAGATTCTACACCCCCCCCCCCCTCACAAGGATAGCTAAAGGTGTATTTTTGCCTCGTTATAAAATGATTTGTGGACGTGTAAGCTGTTGAATTTACCAACAGGCGGTGGTACTAAATGCAATATGGGGCATAAATACCGTACGTACCGTAGGGGGAGGTAATTATTATATAGGGGGAGGTAATTACCCTACGTAAACTACTATACAATAACGTTTTTTATGGTTTTACTCAGTGCCAATAGGTTCATAATGCAATAAACAAACATGACTTACATATAGGCTCTCTCATATACTTAAAGTGCTTGAGAGGAATACGGAGAAAAAAACCTATTCTTCTGATGGGACATGAACCCACGACCTCTAGATAACTGGTATAGTACCAGACTGAGTATCTGGAGGTCGGTGGTTTGAGTCCCATCTGGGGTATAGCTTTTTTGTATGCATTTCTCTCAGGCTATTCAAAGAACCACATTGGCTACCCATATTAACATCACTTATAGTGTTTGTATCTAATATACTTTTAGTGTAATTTACGCATTTAATGTTATGCGTTGCAATTGCAGAGTATAGCAGAGAGAGATTGTCACTATACTGTGTCTAAACAGGAAATGATATAAACATAATGGGAGACTAGCCATATGGGATGCAGTTAAAGGTCACGGTCTTCACATGCCATGCAACGGACATCTTTAAACCAATCTTTCAGGCCCCGTGATGGATAAAGTGGATGTGTTCCAAAAAGAGAGAAAGACAATAAGTGCCAATATCTTTGGAGCAGGGGGCATTAGGGCCGATCGCGACATTATTATGTTTGAAGCTAAATGCGTGGCGTGTGTCGGTGGGAATAAAAGGAGGTTGTCCACTATGTCCACTATGTCCACTGTTGTATCAACAGGCTTTTCTCATTCATATTGACCAAGGTCTTTAGTGATATTCGGGACATTGGTACCCCTCATCGTTGGACCCGTAACAACGGCACAAGCAGCAACTGCGTACTAAAATGTGCCGCCGACGGGCAAATACGCATTCAGACCTACGCGACTTGATTAAAAAATATACGATGTTGTAAAACAGCAGGAAGTAGATTTAAGGTCATTACTATGGCAATACAATTTTGTGACAACAGGGTGCTGAGGGTTAAGGTCATTACTAAGCATAGATGATCTGACGCTCAATGAGCCGCGCGTACACTATCTCATCTATCGCGCATTTGGGGGAGGGAATCTCGCAGTGTAGGGGGGTCCATATTTTGGAAACAGGAAACCAAAACAGGCTGGTTCAGTCGCGTCGACCAATAGAAACAACAAGACAATTTCCACAACACTCATAACGGGTAAAAAAAATTAAACGAGCGACGCAAGACAAGGGCGGAATTAGTGCAAAACAAAATGTTGGGAAATATTCATTGTTTCAATAAAAAAAATAAAATTTGTCATTTCCTTAATAGTCACTATTTTATAAAAATAAAAGTTCAAAGTAATTACCTCCCCCTTTCCTGTATTTAGTTCTACTCACAGCAGGTAGTTTTTTTTAGTCCTTCAGTATAGATAAGGAATTAAAGTGACTCACATTTTTATTGCTTATTCCACACAATTTATATTATGCAAAATTTTTAATTATATACAACAGACATATAGATTATACATATATGCATAGATTGAGCAATTACATAATTTATATTTTACAAAATTGTTAATTATATACAACAGACATATAGATATCATTACATAATGTCACTGTTCACTTTTAATACAACTATTATCGAGTCAAGCGATTAAAGAACGATAAAAGTGCGATATTTTATATTAAGACGGCATAATTATTTAGCATTTTTGAGGTCCCTGCAAAATGCTAATTTTGAGACATTGCACCTAAATCTTGCACTGCGAGTATTAATTCAGTGGAGACATAACTTGGAATTAGATAGATTTCTTTATGACAATGAAATAATTGTGAATCATGCAAGGTCAACTTCGTCGTCTCTGGGACTGTTGACCACAACAAACGCGTATCACGACACGTCAGATGATTTTTATGGCTGATTTTAATTACCAAAATGCATGACACTTCGTCGTTAATCAATAATATCAGTAATAAGTAACAGTGAGCAATGTACGTACAGTTTGCATTGGCGTCATAAAGAAAATACTCACCAGAAAAAATGAAATGTTGGACTACGAGTTAGCAACGAAATAAGATCCTCGCGAACTGAACTGTCAAAATGGCCGATCTGTATCCTCAAAATGACCTAAATTCATAAATAGGTCAAATTAAGGGGGTCACGTTGGTCATGTGGGGATGGGAGAGGGTGGACTGTCAAAAGTTCTACGGTTTATAGAGCAGCTACGAAAAGTACAACATACGACAATTGGGTTAAAACAAATATTACAAAAGTCCGTCGCATCAGATTAGCATTATATCAATGTCAATAACAGAAAATAAATACAACACATTTGATCAACGTATAACACGGTATTATCTTTATAATTATACTGTAAGTACGGAGTAAAAAGGGGTTGCAATACTTTTGTTTTTCTCCTATTAACGATATATGATTAAAACGGCAACACCTACCTTTATGTCAATGTCAAATAATGTTAAGACAAGTTCAAGGTGGTTCTAAATACAGTACGGGAGTTAAAAACCGTCCGTACCGTACGGGGAGGTAATTAGTATACTGTAAGTCTATACCAGGGGTGCTCAACTAGATTTTTCCGCGGGCCAGATTGAGTCTAGGGGGAAAACCTTCGAGGATCGGACCTATGTTCTCTATAACACACTTATTAGAACACGATCTAAGCATCCCGTTTTTCATTATAACTCTTTACTCGCCATAACGCTCATCGCGGAGGCTAAACTCCTCGATTTCAGTGCGCGTCAGCAGCGAGACATGTCGTATAACTGCCTTCCCCGAAATGCTTGCGTTGACTTGAGACAACAGACCCTACAATCGCGAGTCTGCGACTGTAAGTACACAACGTTCACTGATCTCGTCACTTAGGTGTCTGAGAAACGCTTCAACGAATGCGGTTGCATAACTCGAGATGACGAGCATTACTAAGACACGTGCATTAGGCCTGTCATCAGCCCTGGCGTGCATCAATCCTTATCGCCTATCACATGTCAGAATCGTGTGTGACTGACTTTTCACCTATTGTTTAAGCGCGTGGGTGATTATCCCAATAACTACGCTCAATAAAACACGGACCGAACTAGACACCCCACGGGTCGGATACGGTCCGAACACAAGAAAAAACGGCCTTGGTCTGCAAAGACTCGTGATAATTTTGAATTAGTCTTCAATGATGCTAACGTCTTTTTCTTGATACAAACCATACAAGATGATCAAAACATCGCGTTAATGACGAAGCCGGTGTTTGGATAAGAAGCGCAATATTTTAATCATTTGATTTGCGGTCTAATGACTAAAAATACTGCACGGTAATTTATACGCTGTTAGTTTAATATAGGACATCGTAGCTGTGCATTATGAAGAGTACACACAGAGTTGTTATTATGTGTAAATTAGGCATTTATTTCCCGCCCTTTAAAGCCGCTTGCGCAGTTTGGCAAATGACGGTATGCGAGCACTCAAAGAGGGTGTTGGCAGCGCTATAACAGGCGCCGGTAAGCCACTCGCGAATTTACTTTCCTGGTGTAGGCCTATATAAATTTG
>WURV02200706.1:0-11659 GCA_011762755.2 Epimenia babai
TATATTCCGTCGTCAGGTTACTTACGATTAACTGATAAAAACTAAAATACAGAAGAAATCTTCGTTCTTTGTTGGGGTTCCGAAACCACCACCTTCGAATGATTGACCTTGTTCTCCAACAATTCAACGTAACTAATCGGTTATTAGGAGATTGGGGGTTTGGGCTCCACTAAGGGAAACGGTTTTTTCACCGGCCATGTATTGTATGTTACAATGTACTTAAGTTTAGTTGCGGGTCAGAAAATAACCAGATTCCCGGAAATGAGCGGATCACATAGCCAGCATGTTCACTGTCTCTCTTCTCATGTTTATATTATTCGGTTGATATTACAATCAATTGAGCATATATAGAAATCTGTAGAATCTTACTACATTAGACGCCGTTTATTACACACTACGCGACTTGCGCATACATTTGAATAAATCAAACATTGTCTCGTTAGGTACTGTCCATTAATTTCGACACAAAAATAATGATCGTAATGCTTTTCTAAAACGCGGACCGCTGGCACAATATAATATAAAATTAACGGCGTGGTTAGCGCTCTGAATAGTGCTTAATATCCCATCGAATGAACGGAACCATGCAAATTGATAAATGAAGCCATATTGCTTACAGACTTGGTATGCGGATTTTGGGAGAACCATGGCGATAAACGACAAACTCAGAAGGAACGCCAGTTTAGTGAGACGCCTTTCCTCTTCGTTCGACTTTTCTTGGCCTTCCTCCATTTCGCTCAATTGTCGGCGGGACCTCTTCATTGAGATCACCATGCTGATGTTACAAATGCTGATGATGCAGAAGGGCACAAAGCTGTACTCCAGAAGATCGACGATCCATATATAGTCTCCAATATATATTCTATAGCTCTCGATAGAGCTCGAGCAAGCTACCATAGTCCACTCCATATATTGAAATTCTTCGAGAGATATTCCTATCAAAAAGTGAATATTTGCCATGGTGAAGACAAGAATAACAGCGATTGATCCAATGATCCTGTGTTTTCTTATAATACGCCTTGCTTGTAAAGGAAACAAAACACATATATATCTGTCGATCGTAATGGCAACCACTAACCACACGGCAATATGGCGGAACACTGCGAGGGTAAAGTATGTAAACTTACAATTTAGATCACTCGGTGGGAAAGAAACGAAATTGTGTAAATATAATTGAAAGGGCCCCGAGTATATAGCTAAGGTATCAAAGATAGCTAGAGCGCATAGATATGGAGTTAGAGGAAATGGTCCCATGTGTCTGCTTAGAATTACTATCAACGTGAGAATGTTTCCGGCTGTTCCAAAGGCTATTACCGCAGGAGTAGCAATATAGAAAACGTACTTTGAAAAAAGGAAATCTAAAGAAGGTTTCCACGGTGTCCCGCCGGTGGAATCGGACCCATCAGTGTGGGTGATATTAGGAATGGAAACTGTTGGCGTCATAGTTTTATTGCCCACTTGGTAGATAGGAGGCGATTAATTTGGAACGTGTAGAAACTGTAACAGTTACTGCATAAAATATTTGATGCGATGTATTTTAGCGGACACGACGAAACAGATATCTGCAATAGTCTTGTTCGCGCGCGGACTTACATGCTGTCAATAGCTCATAATTATACCCTCACAAATAAAAATTACATCACTTGTAATAATTAAATTTAAAAGTTCTTAAAGAATTTTAAGATTTTAAGGACTTTTGATTTTAGTGTCTTTTTCACTAGTGAAGTGAGAGAGGACTTCAAATGACAAAACAAAGGCCTTTTGTTCCATAAAATTTGAACATAATATTCACTTATCACCTTCGATTATATTTTACCCATAATTATATCAAGTATGATAAAAACTACGACAACGACAGACTAATTACCAATATTAAGATGTGAATAGTATCGAAGTGTATATGGAGATAAAAATGGTGTATAATAATAATGAGTGGGAAAACAGCGGTAATAATTCTGTGGTTTTATTAATCTAGCCTATTATGAGATCAATGTGTAATGTAATACATGGTAAAGTCTACGTACATGCTTTGGGAGGCATAAATTTGATTCAAGTCCATTGATTACATAATTACACCTGACTTGTTGAGACTGATGCGATACGTGATCGATACATGCGCATTAATTAAGGTCAATTTTTACGCCAGAGTGAGCCAATACATTAGACGTGAGTCAAACCTTGCTGGGCAGTGCGTCTCAAAAAAGTACCCAAAATACGATCGCATAGTCGAAAAAAAATAGGCATGGCAATACATGCGCACTTATTATCCAACGATACGAAATATAAGATTATGTCCGCATTTAAATTAAAATATCGCGCCTGCGCGGCGTACTATACTAGTTTAACGAGATGTGGGATTAACAGGACAAAACGGATTAGGCACAGTAATTGAACTTAGTGAAAAAATCTGGACAGAGTTGACCATCGTCCATTCACGCCACTGGTTTCAAAGGATGAACTTCGTTACGTTGTATTACATATTATTATATAGATACGAGTAGTCCTTTATCGGCAAAACAAAAACACGCTCAGCTCAACATCACTCGTGAGAAAAAATTGTTAGTAGCTCACGCACGATCCTAGAGTGGGGGAGCGAACTAGTTAAACTGTCTTTCTTGGATATTTCCCTGAGACACGACTGTTGACTGTAAAACCTCTCCAAATAAGACAACTCGGAGTGAATTTGTTAGAAAATGAAAGGGCCACAAGCATCTGATAAAAACTTTAAAAATCGCTAAAACAGAATATTTAACGGAACTGCCACCTATTGTCAATTTTATGTCGCATCTTGTGCACGAAGAGATTCATGAGAGGTGTTGTTGTCGCAACTTTTTGACGTTAAGGTATATTCAACCATACTAAAGATCAAATTGTCTTTTTTCGCCGATTGTACTGATAAGATAAAGTAGCATTTTCAAAGTTAAGTTTATCGAATGTTTAATGTTGTGAATTTGTCCCCTCAGACGTTCGACAACAGTCTGCAAGTGTAGGACCACGCACAAACATAATCGTATAGACAACCTACCGTATATACTAGCGTATAAGTCTGAAAAACCAACCCAATTTGTTATCTTAGCAATCGGACTTATACGCCGATTATGTTTTCATTTGACGCAAACTGTAACGTAACTTTCCTAAGACAATCGCCAGATTTTTAAAAGCGGTCTGTAGGAACTTGTCTTTTAGCAACGTCTTCCATTTAAAAGTGACAATTGCCATTGGTATATATTGCACTCTCAGCGAAATCTGGGATGGCAGATAACTATATACAGTGAGATAGTGAAATAGCAAAAAAGTAGCGCCACAACAGTCAAGACTGTCAGCATCCGAAGCTGCGAAACACAGCCACGTCGGGGGAAAATGTCCTTGCATTACCACTTTTCAAGGGCTACCCATACTATTTTCGCGCATAGAGGGTTTACGACGCTGTGCTCCCCACATGCCTTCTAGTCGTGTAGTCATTCTTTACATGGTAATAGATACGAGAACAAATATTTAAATCTTATAGCGAATAAATGCGATTGTTAAACTTGGATAACATATATTATTTATATTTTTTCCTGTGTTTTACCATATTAGCCCCTTCATTTCATCTCCATGCAATAATACTGTTGAGGTGATCCTAAATTTGGCCGAACTGTATCAAACAGTTCTCCCGGTTTTAGTGGATGCGAACCACGTATTAATCTCTAAAATAAAATGAGTTACATGCCTTATGCATATACAATATCCATCGATTTCAGATAGTAAAAAATGTCGTGATTGGAATGTCATATCCGGTGGTACTGTCTATCGTAATGGAAGTTTACCCAACACCTATAGCGACGGTAGAGACACGTGGGTTTCAACGCGTCCTGAGATATTTCTCGCACGCGGTAGTGTGAAACGCAGAAAAGGCATTTTTCTGGACATAGCCCCACAGACTCAGGATTGAAGGTATAGATCGAATAGCGTGCAAGGGTCTATCCCATGTCCGTGCACACGGCGACGCCTATAAAAAGCTACAGAATTACAGGTTTTCGCGAACCAAATGATCAGAATAACGAGCTGTCATAAAAAATAACCGAGAACTTGAAATCACACTTAGCGCGTCATATCGAAAGTGAAAACTACAGAAGCGCGGTAAGCCGGGGCGATGAAGACCCTTGTGTGATAAGTGATCTTGTGTTGCGCCTAGTGAACCCACGGACGCTCCTAAAGCGGCTGAATTTACCACGGATTGAAGAGAGACATTACAGGAAGTTTATCCACGCACTACTTGCTGCAGTGTCAAACGTCTTCATGAGGCGACGCTGAGTACAATGTAACCATCAGCAACTTCTCACTATTGGCAGGTAAATGACAAACTTGTCAAAATATAGGTGACAAAATTATATGCTATTGACACAAAGTTAACACTGTGGCTTGTACTCACATTTTTATCATGAATAAATTGCATTTCGATAATGTATCGAACGAAATCACGGACACATCCGGTTATATGGGCAGTCCTCTTTGTGTACTGAACTACTGAACACGTAGACATAAATATTTTGGATGCTGTTGTAGGCCGATTTATCAAGTAAGTGGCGGTTTGAAACACGCTATTCAATAAGATTTATGGACGATTAAAATGTGCCCGAATGAACTTACAGTAGGCCGAGGGACGGTAAAAGGTAAATTATATTATATTATAATTATATTTATAGACAGCAGCTATCAGCCAAGGCTTCTAAATACGTTTTACAATGAATGTTTATGGCAAGTCACATTTAGCGCAGATACAATACCTTCGTCACTCGCACATCACCAGTCATAAAAGATACCAACGTCCATTTTGAAGACTCAACCCATTTTTAAGACGGAGTTAATCAAGCAATTAGAAATAAACGTTTTGAACCTGCGACCCTTCGGTTATGAGTCCAGTGCCTTTACCACTCAACTAACTGCCTCCCCAAGGAAAAAATAAGTATATACAAAATAGCCAGCTTTGTCAGCAATCCGACCGCTGTGATACCATCAGTTTAGTTCCAATACAGAATACGCTTTTAACGAGAAATAAAGATAATCTGCGTTTCCACGAGTTCTTAAATTGTTTCAGCTCGATTATAAACAAAATCGACTCAAAAGGATTTGTTGGCAAAAATATGCACTCAAAATTAAACAAACGAAATAAATATAAATAAAAACACAACTCTTGCCCCGATTAGCATACTGTGGTGATAGTATGACATAGGAGAGAGTGTCTACATAAAAGCGATGTTTGTTCAAATCTTCCAAAGTAATGTTATTTCATTGCGATGATTATCAAAAAGTATGAAAATATCCTTGCAAATAGTCACGTACGCACGCACGCAAGAAACAAAATCCTCTGGTGTAACACTGTTAGTCAGGTCACTGAATTCAATAAACAAAGTACAAATAAAAAATAAAAAAGTGTACAAATAAACAAATTAAAAAGTCCACAAATGTCTTGAAAAGTTTCAAAATTTTTGCCGACAAAAGCAACCCGGACTTAACTGACAAAATTAATATAAATTAAGCGCGATAAATTGGCGATAACTCGTCTCGTAATTCTCCGTCTGGAGCAACACAACGTTGAATATTGAATAGATTCTCCGGAAATCAATACCGGATAAACTTCGGTTACTTAACGCGAGTTTCCGAGGTCGACGTTCCAGTTGGTGTTGCTTTGTTGTTGCAGCGGTAACATACCACGGCGAGGAATTGTCGTCGGAATGAGCGGCCAGAAAGAACGTAGAGGAAAAAATTGATAGCGTGGTTGATATCGGTGAGGAGATGAGACAAGCTGCGCAGTAGAAACATGGATACGATCATACGAAAGCCGAACCTGCGGTAGTCGGCGACGACGAAAGAGACATAGACGATTGTTACGGTCTCTAGTACGACAAAAGTAATAGCAACTGTTAGGACCATTGTGGTGATGCTACGCATCTGGCTGCTTGCCGACTTCGCCCCTTCTTGCATTGAAGCTTTCGCCGAGGCAGCTTTCTTCACGCCGTCGATAATCAGCCCGCTGCAGGTAATGACGATCACCATCGGAGCGATTTTCTCGGTGACCATTAAGACTATGTTGTAAGAGTAGATCCAATGCAAGTATTTTGGCTTTATTGTACATTTAAGACCTACACCTTCGTGATTGTAGGTCGTCATAATCATCATCGGAATGAAATGAATGACTGATATGATGATAATAAAAATGTTAATGAGTACAGCTCGTTTTTTGGTAAAAGTCTCGCTAACTTTGAAGGGTTTCCACACGGCGTAAGTTCGTTCAATAGAAATAAATGTAATCTGCCAATTGGAGAGAGCCGCCATTAAGCGTATGAAAAGCATCAAAGCGACGCAGCCGCTCTCCCCCATGTAGATATTATTGTGGACAAAAATCTGGTAGACGAACTGGGCGATGAGATGGATGGTGTCGTGGACGGCGAGAATTATAATGTTCAGCGTTGCCGTGGACAGCGGCGGCATTAGAGCAAAAGTGATGACTGCTAGACTGTTGCCGGTGACGCCGATGGGGACTAGGAAGTAGAGATACCACTTAGAAATAGCTATTCCCCATCGGACCTCCCAGTAATCAAAAAGACGTGGTCCTCCGCGTCCGCCGTTTGTGCGATCGCTCCCGTTAGCAATAGAGACGCCATCGTGCTCTAATGGCACCACGGTTGATGTCTGATCCTGGCCTGATTGACACTCGACTTGCCCCGAGTACAATAAACATACACAGGCAAAATTAGCGATAAAATAACTAATAAATAACATGATATTTACCGATCAAAAATCGTGCATACAGAGTTGAACAATTAAACGATTAAATATCGATGCTTCATCGTACAACGTTCACTTAGCTCACAGCAGTCATCGGAAAATGGTGATGTTAGGGTGTGTCTGCCTAATATATACACAAGTTCTCTGTAATCCCCAGTCCCACATGGGTTCCACGGAGAAAGGTGTGGCCAAAGCTCTGCATGAGCCGGAGTTTGCGTTGTTGAATGATTGTGCACGACAACATATTAGAGACCTTACATGGATCTGTTCAAAGTGATTTCATACACCTACGATTCTAGCGAAAAGCAAATGATGTTGATGAATAATCTATAAAGGTTTGCCGCGAAAAAAATAGGAGAAAACATCTTTAATAGGCCTTATCAGAATGAGATTACAGGCGATTTAGGCGTGTCGCTGGTTTAAATCAGATTAACCTTTCGATATAAGGGATTATATAATCTACACGCATCACTATTCAGCATTTCTTATAAGCCCCACGGCAGTTAGTTTAAGAAATCTTGTTAGCTGGTGACAAATTTAAACATATGCACTGATATCTACTGATTTCTTGCGCTAGTCAGTATTTGCAAGAAATCGTCAATAGGTGCAAGAGAACAGTGCTATATTTAGCGTAATTTCTTGCGCACATTTCAACGTGCTGGTACACCTTCTGTTAGACGCGCCCAAGAAATTATGTTGAATACAGCACTGTTCTAATCGGATTTTTCTTGCAACTATTGGCCATTTCTTGCATATATTGACTAGTGAAAAGAATTGCAGCACAAATATCGCAGAGTAAACGCCCGATTAGAAGTACGTATAAGTGGCAGAAAGAATTAACCAGTCGTTTGGGTCCGCTGCATTAATCTTCCTTATCATCTCTGCTCGAGCCAATCTCGCCGTGCGATGTGTAGGATGAAACCTTCTGAGAACAAATAATGCCCTTCAGTCCACAACCTTCTGATGACAATGGTCATGTCGTGGGAGGTGAAAACCTTTCTAGCCATAGCCATCACTATAACGTATTTCTGCATGGGAAGTTCGTCATTCATTAATAATAGATTGAAGGTCGTTGGAATAAGGAAAGCATTAATTCTATAACAACATGAATATAGATGGTTGCCTTATCTGATATTTTTATATAGTTACATAAGTAAGACGTTTTATCGAAACGCTATAAAATCGATGACTCGTTAAACAGCATCGGGCTAAATATTATCAACATAGAAAAGTAACCGAGGATCGCGAAAATAGATAGCTGAGCAATTACTGGTGTACGAACGAGCCACAAATCTCGAGACTTGAACAGTATGTGATTTATTTTGTATAGTTAATTACATATAGGAAGCAGTAGAGTAAATGTACAGACTATACAGCGATAATACGGATATGCTATGCGAAATACGAGCATTGGTAACGACACTAGCAATACAGACTCCTGTACATTGTCACAAATCGTTCATGTGATAATCGGATATTTGGTAGAGGATGACAGAACAACGGCTTAATACCAACATAATAGGTGCAGTGGCGGACACTTATTAGTTGCCCAATTCGACAGTCACTGTGTGAAAAAATAAATTCCAAACTTTTTTCAATAATCTTCGGTGGATTGATGTAATTCGGCGGTATCAATCTTATTTAGATAGCGGTCGCCTTCGAGAACTCTCAGAATATTATAGAGGCCGCAATTTCCCAATTTCTGAACGGCGAAGCAAAATACTTTCGACCTGGAATTAAGGGGACTGAAATCGAAAATTTTGAGACAACGGTCATAACGGTTTTGTAGTAAAATGACAGAAATTGATTGATTAAATAAACTAGACGTGGTTTATTTTAGAAAGATAGGATGACAACTAAAGGGACAACAAAACACTAAAGTGTTAACTTTTAATTATCAACTGTGAAAATTTGTTTATCATTACTGTTTACTCATGCCGTAATTTTTTTCTTGGAGCCCCAAAGGGCCCATGGCCAACGAGTTGGGAATCGCTGATGTAGTTGTCACCTCGTTCGAATCGTTAGCGTAGTTGAACTAGTTTGGCCAGTACGTGGACGGGCGACCATTCACGGACCGTTAACCACTAGCATATCAATGGTGCATCAATTCCGTCTCGATTGTCATAAGTTATATGGAAACTTCTAACCAGATTTATAGAATATACCGGCCCGTACCGACCTATACACCATATTGGCAATATCAGTTGACTTAAATGTTAGTCACAGCATTCTAGTTATGGGAGTGGTTTCATATTTCTTAGTTAATGGTGGAAAATGACAGCTTTATTTTGTGCGTACGAACATGCCACAGTGATGAAAATTGAGAAGGGTACAAATGTGTGAATATTCGGTTTCAGATACGAGTCGACATCTTGCCACGTGCGACTAGTTATAATTAACTACAATAAACGGCTACCATAAACCAACGTTTATAATTAACTAAGGATGACGTGAGAACCAAAACTGAGATGATCAACGAAACGGTCGATAATGATGAAGGGAGACGATCAAAGAATGAATGGTTAATGTCCACTCTGAAAAAAATGTAAGGTGAGGAAGCATGTGATGGCGGTGTGTTATTTTCAGATCAACATGAATAACCCCAGAGAAAGAGTATACACAAGGGTTTAATGAATCGAGCATTTGGTTTGGTCTTTTTCATAAATAAAAGAGCAGAACTGAAGCATCATTCTAAGACAAACGAAAATTTATTAAAACAACTATTCGCAGACACCAGGAATGCTTCGTCACGTGAATGACGACATTCTCCTTCAGCGCTTCAGCTCTGAAACCAGCTCTATAGTTGCAGTGTCTTTAACGGCCAGCGCATATCAAACCAACAGGCGTTATCTCTAACGCTGCAGTCTCTTTAACGGCCAGGGCATATCAAACCAACAGGCGTTATCTCTAACGCTGCAGTGTCTTTAACGGCCAGCGCATATCAAACCAACAGGCGTTATCTCTATCGCTGCAGTCTTTTTAACGGCCAGCGCATCTGAAACCATCAGGCGTTATCTCTATCGCTGCAGTCTCTTTAACGGCCAGCGCATATCAAACCAACAGGCGTTATCTCTATCGCTGCAGTCTCTTTAACGGCCAGCCCAACATGACTCAGTCGACTGAAACGGATCTAAATGACATTGACGTAAACATCTCACCGCTTGGCTTGGATTATATGACCAATATTGCATGTGAACAACCTGCCGAAATAGTGCAACGATATAGGCCATATATTAATACCAACCGTTTTAAAAACATTTGAATTAGTATAAATATACTACAGTTCACCAAAATTACGTTTGATATTCACATATGGATGCAGAGAGCAAATTATAATTATTCTGTATTTATAATTTTATATCGATAAAATTTCAAACTTATGCACAAGTCATTTTACGACACCATCTCGTACAATTTTTTTTTGTAATTTCAGGTGGGGTTGAAGAGGGCATTTAGTGAGTATATAAGAGTGATATATCACTCTTACCCACTCCCATTCCGTTATCTAGTAATAAAATTGAATAAATAAATTCGCCTAAAAATCAGATTCACGCGACGAAGCATTCCTTAAGTATGCAAAGTGTCGCTTTTCGATAAATTCTCATTAGTCTTAGATACTTCTACTATTTGTTTTTTATTGAGTGATAATGTCTCCTACGCTTACAAATAATAGTTTGTTATGACCATTAGACAGTATATTCTATACACTTTAAATATAGTAAAGCTCTAGTATACATTCACTACTGTACAATACGCTACGGTAGGCATGGGGAGGCCGTGCGTTTAAAGGCCCATATTAAGGAGGAAATAACCAGGCATCGTGGGCCGTACTGGCCGTACACTCGCGACACTACGTATGTTCAGTACTTACAGCTATTAATTTCAAACTTTTTAAATTTAGTAATCATAATAGGGAAGAACACATTTTTACTTCGGCTAATCAGCTAATATATTGATAGAAACTCAGCTCATACGTTATAAACACAGGGGCCGCTTGCTTCTTATTTCATTCGTAGGGTCGCGCAGTTTTGAACGGGCCACAGTATCCCCATGCCGGCTCTATAGCCTATATATATCACTTCATAGATGGATAAATAATAAGGTAAAAGAGCATTTTGGATGGAAGACGTGTCGGTGATAGCCGGTATCACGGGGCTATTACCACAGTAGTGCTACGGTAATAAATAGTGACTTCATGCTAATAAATAGTCACCGAGATTAGACATAACGGGTTTAAGCATATGGTAGAATGATTGAGCGACTGTTTCGTGTATTAGGTAATTTCGAAACCGGTTAGTGAATATATGGTAAAATGATTGGACGATTGTTTCATGTATTAGATAAATTTGAAAGGTGAGAACGAGCCTTTTGGTGAGGAAAAGTAGAAAACACGTATTTATATAGACTCCCACTCGAGACATTTGGATTACATGTTGAGTGTTGTACTATCTTAATAATGCGAAATGGTAAAGACACAACATTTATCGATCGTAAGTAACAGCCAATAAAGGCTGTTTGTCTGATGCGGTGTACAATAAATGTCTATGGCAGCTGTCCAGCGCAGATACAATAATATCAACACTCGCATATCGCCCGTGAAGAGTGATATTGGGTGTCTAACCATTTCAGAGAAATACAGGTCCAACGGGTCGCCGGCATCCGCATCGTCTTGGATACGCGGCACCGCACCGGCTGGAACGAAATCGACACAGTCCAACTCGTCAGCCCGGGAGGGAGCCAGTGGCCCAACCGAGCCACGGCGAGCAGCTACTTCCAGTCCCGTAGGTCCGGTCGCGGCTTCTCCCCAGGAATCCCCAGAATCCGATAAAACCCAGGACCCGCGGGCCCCATTCCGCATCTTAACGATTTTGTGGTGCGGTTTCCCGAA
>WURV02200717.1:0-11659 GCA_011762755.2 Epimenia babai
TTGATCATATTAGTTTGTGTCTCCTTGATCATATTAGTTTGTGTGTCCTTGATCATATTAGTTTGTGTCTCCTTGATCATATTAGTTTGTGTCTCCTTGATCATATTAGTTTGTGTGTCCTTGATCATATTAGTTTGTGTCTCCTTGATTTTGTCAGATTGCGATAAACCCGACGATCAGATCACATCGGAAGTATCTCAAATCGTTCGCGAGAAGATCGGCCCCATTGCCAGCTTCAAGCACGCCGTCATCGTACCGGGATTGCCGAAAACACGGTCGGGGAAAATCGCCCGGCATACCTTGTGTGAGATGGTCGAAGGGAGACCATATAAGGTAGGATACATCGTATGTATATTGTGTATATTATTAGATTATCGGAGCTTATTCATGGTGAGCATTTCTGATCGGAATTCGTGAATCGTCCGTCCATCTGTTGGTCCGATGCTAAGATTTTTAGCTCATCAGAGCTTATGCTTGGTGAGCTCTTCTGATCGGACTTTGTCCATTGTCCGTGCGTCTGTCTCTCCGTCCGATGTTAACATTTTCATAAAAAATCTCAAAACCATTCACCCTCGAACTTTGCCATTTGACAGATTTTCCTACATCAAGGGATAGTCTCATTTAGAATTCTTAATCATATCATCATCTGACCAAGGGGAAGTAATCTCAGGCAATGTTTGTATTTTTTCATAAAAAAATCTTCTCAAGAACCACTTGTAGCAGAGCTCTGCAATTTGACAGATATTATCCTTTGGTTGGTCTCTTTTAGATTTGTTGAGCATATCGTCATCGGACCATGGGAAGTAATTTCTGGTGATGTTTATATTTTTACTTTAAAACAAATTTTCAATGTCCGAGAGTTTTGGTAGGTCTCTTTGGCCTTTTTTATATCCAAATGAGTGTTTTGAAGCCTGTTTGTTTCAATATCCAAGTGTCTGGAGGCCTCTTTGTGCATTTATGGGCTTATTGGCGACTGGTTTCTACCACCCCTACCCCACTCACCACCTCCCGCCCCCATTAATTTTCTGTAAATCTTCATTTAAGTTAAATATATTTAAACTGCATAAACTGAGAACAACATGGGAGTACACGAGTACACGCTTTGTGATGAGTCATAGCTTTTGTTGTGGCAATAGTAGCACCACACATTTTTATGGTGTATATCTGCCTCGGCAAAGGTTTGCTCTCTGGACATGCGTATTTTAGTGTGACTTCAATGTGAAATTAAGGTGAAATTTATTTTATTAAGGTGTATCGTATTAAATATTATTTTTATTATTGAATTTTTTTCTGGTGGGGTGTGCTCTCCATGTTTGATTGACAGGTGCCAGTCACGATTCAAGATGCTGCCGTGTATCCAGAGATAGAACAGGTGCTCCGAAAGAGAGGCCTGATCGGGCCAATAACAACGCGAGAGGCATCATCCTAGGTAACATCGAGGTGCCTGCGTCAACAGTTGGTTAACGTGTCACTTTACAATGTTGGAACGGTAACATTGTGGTAACATTGATATCAGGCAGGCCAGAGTGGGTCAACATGTCTCTACAGTGTTGGAATGGTAACATTGTAGTAACATTGATATCAGGCAGTCCTGAGTGGGTCAACATGTCTTTCTGCAGTGTTGGAATGGTAACATCGTGGTAACATTGATATCAGGCAGTCCTGAGTGGATCAACATGTCTCTCTACAGTGTTGGAAGGGTAACATTGAGGTAACATTGATATCAATGAGTGGGTCAACGTGTTTTTCTACAGTGTTGGAACGGTAGCATTTTGGTAACATTGACATCAGCTTATCGGCAAGTTTCTGTTAACTTAGCATGTCTCCACAATATTGGAACAAAAAAATCATGGTTAAGTTAATATCACCAGATACTATACCTAATCTATGCAAATTAGAGGAAAACGTAAAATTATCAAATGGAAGCAATTTTCTCAACTTCTATGAAACTAGTTGTTTTGATGTGTAGCCATTTGTGTTTCAGAAGAGTTCTATATTTTTGTACTCAAAATCATGCCTCTCTGTATCGACACTGAAGCTTTTTCAGGGTGACACGAGTTTTTGTGGTGATAGAGATAAAAGATTTTATTCGATGAAATAACTATATTTACACAATTATGACATGTATTATTCCAGAATTTATAAGTAATATATACATGAAGTAAAAAGTTATCAAACTTTTATTAGTCTATCGTGTTATAATATTCAGTTATAATTATTGTTATAATAATCAGTTGGTCTCATTCCATCAACCTTATACATTAATATAGGTATAGAATATATATATATATATATATATATATACCATGTCCACCTATTGTCCACCTTTTATTCGTGTTTATATACAAGAAGTTATGGAAAAATTTTTTTTTCTTTTTTGATGCGTGCTTTGTAAGGCTACTATATAATACTATTCAAAAAAGAAATGTCTGGCCTAAATATGTGGCAATACCCATTTGACCCAGGCGATATTTTAGTTCCGTCGTTACTAGTAAGTGTGGTCAAAGGTCAGTTGAGCCTGTGATATTGTCGACAGAAATTGACCCGGTTAACATTTCGATCACATCATTTCGTTTTCACACCTGTCAGGTATTGTCAATAACGGCACGACGAAGTAATGACGATAGGGGGAGAGCTATGGGCGCGCGTGAAGCAGGAATGACATTGAGTCAAGTTGCAGCTGGATGGGGGGAGAGCTATGGGCGTGCGTGAAGCAGGAATGACATTGAGTCAAGTTGCAGCTGGATTGAATGTTGATGAGGGAACCATGGGATGACTCCAGCAGCGGTATAACAACACTGGATGTACCGCGGATCAACCGTGAAGCGTAAGACCACGTGTGACAACCGAGGAACAAAACCGGAATATGGTTGCCCAGCATCCGCAACATCAGACGAGAACTGCCCCTCGTACGGCAAGAGAAACTCCTGGTCTACATCAAGCGAGAATAAATGATCAAACGGTGCTGAATCTTTGTGGGCAGCAGGATTAACATGTCCGAGACCTTATGCTGGACCTACTCTCTGATTTGAGCGGACAAAGACTCTTAAACTGCGTGGGTAATAATAAATAATAATAATAATACATTTGTTTTGGAGGCGCCCTAATAACTAGTGTCTCTAAGGCGCCTATATACATTTCGTGTGATAACTAATTATATTGTATAACACAATAGTAAGTACATAGAAGTAAATCATAGCCTAACGCAACAGTTAAATGAATTGAAATGATATGAAATAACTAATTATATTGCATAACACAATAAAAAATACATTTAAGTTAAATCATAGCCTAACACAATCGTTAAGTGAAATGGAATGGAATTCTATTTGATTTCTAGTGCCCTCCCAATACATGTCAATCAAAGACACTCCACAAATTTATGGTTACTATGACTAAATAGAAATGCCACAACATAGTCTTCTCTTTTGTCTCCTTTGTCTCCGGTGTCATTTAATTATAAAGTAGCACCAAAACCTCGCCTTTTCCCTTTTCCCTTTCCTTCGCAATGAAGAGACTTACATAATAACAGTCTCGGACCTCGCTGACTGACATTGGAATGAGGATGACCTGGATGGTCATCTTCTAGTCAGTGTTGCCTACTAATTTCTTTCTGTTTACTTCTCTTGTATTGTGTATCAATCATAGTGGCTACTCCTCCCCGTTAATAATGTCTGGTACTAGTGTGAATAATTTTTACCATCGCGTTACTTTTTCGAAAAATTGATTTCTTTTTATTCTTCCAGTAAGCAGTAATCTTAATTTTAGAATTTATATGTCATTACAAGGTGTTTTTATGATTTTACGTAGTACTGGACATGCATCAGGGGAATACAAAACCACTCCAAAAATAGGAGTAAGTAGTGTCAGTCAGCTGGGTGACAGTAGCTTTTATGTAAAATGTTTTTTTGAGGATCCTTCTCTCGCTTTCAGTGTCATTTGCCCCGGATTTAGAGAAGCAATATTCCGGGACAGTGCGCGTCACTGAGGGTGGGTCATCTTTCTTCGTCTGCCCATCACAATGGACCAACGCAGAGGCGGCAGTTTTCTGTCGACAAAATGGCTACCCTTCCGGCGGTATCTCAGAACACTGGACGGCCTTATTAACAACTCCATATTTTGTCGGTGAAATCCGTTGCAATGGGACTGAAACTAATTTGAACGATTGTACGATCATACGGAACAACGCGAGTGTTCGATGTGACTCGGTATATGATGCTGTGAACAAGGTACCTGTGGCCGGTGTCTTGTGTTATACCAAAGTTGGTGAGGAGTTGCCTTGCTAAAATATTTCGTTAAATACATTAATCGTTACGGGGATAATCGCTTGCAACACTCATTATTATTATTATAACTATTATTTTAAGAGGGTTGCAAAAAGACTATCTGAATTACAAGTATGCCTAGTATTTACGCTATGTAAACTAAACTACCAAACTATATAGGTTTGAGAAACAAAAAGAGAAAAAACAAATAGAATAGCGATTGCACAGTAATATATGAAATGTAGTCATAACAGCATTTACGATGTGATATTTTGGCAGTTGCACATCAATTTACGCGGTGTTTATGAATGATGTAAACATTTATTATTTACATTAAGTATTCACTACTGTAACTACATTTGCATTACTCATTGTACATTTACTGCATTTATTATTCTTGACATTGTTTATTTACTACACGGAATAATCGAATATTCACTACATTCATTATTTACCACATTAATCATTTACCTCATTCACAATCTACATTTATTCCTTATAAATGTATAATTTACTACAGTGATGATATACTCTATGAATAATTTATTACATACATTAGTAACTTCAACCATTTTATATTTACTGCATTAATCATGAAATAAAATAATCATTTACTACATTAGTCACTTACTTAATTATTAATTAACTTATATAATAATTTACTTAGTAATTAACGATATACCTTATAATTTACTATATTAATATTCCACAACTTTCCTCTTTAAAACTGGTAAAAGGTAAAGTGCAACATTTGTAAACCGCAGGTATTGGTTAATAAAGGCTTTCAGATGCGGTTTGCAATTTCTGTATAAATTCATTCACTTCGAATTCGAACCAACATCATCGAATCACGTGTAATGTTGTATCATTGTCGATAATCTACATTTTTCGGCTCACCTGAGCAGCTCATGCTCAGTGAGCTTTTCCGATCGGAGTTTGTCCGTCGTCCGTCCATCCATCCGATGTGAAGATTTTTAAAAAATCTTAAGAACCGCTCATCACAGATGTCTGCCATTTGGCAGATATTGTGCGTGGGTTGGTCTCTTCTAGATTTGATCATGGTATCGTCATCGGACCTAGGGGAGGTAGCTTCTGCCGATGTACGTATTTTTTCTTAAAAAAATCTGCACAAGAATCGCTTATCCAGAGGTCTGCTATTTGGCAGATATTGTTATTCGGTTGGTCTCTTCTAAATTTGTTCATTTTATTGCCATTGCAGCAAAGGGAGGTAACTTCTGTCGATGTTTGTAATTTTTATTATAAAAATTTTTCTCAAGAACCGGTTATCGCAGAGGTTTGGTATTTCGCGGATATTGTCCTTGGGTTAGTCTCCTTATTCGTTCATCGTATCCTCATCGGAGTTAGCGGAGGTAACTTATGCCGATATTCGTATTTTTTAAAAATCTTTTCAAGAACCACTTATCATAGGGGTCTGCCAATGGGCAGATATTGTCCTTGGGTTAGTATCTTTCAAATTTTTTCAGCCTCTTGTTGTGGGAGCAAAGCGGGGTAATTTTTATCGACATTTCATTTTAAAATCTATATCCATGTCTGCTTAGTGCAAAGGTCTGCCATTTGGCAGATATTATCAGTGTAGGTCTCATTCAGATTTGTTTAGGGTATCTTTTTTTAGGCAATTAGATGTGATATCAGCCAAGGTTTTTCCACAAATCTCTATTTTCTTGCTTCACTATCTTAATGGATATTTTCAGGTCTCTTGGGGCTCTTGTTTTTGATATCAGGGAGTCTCCTTGTCTTCTCATTCTACTATCAAGATGGCCTCCTTGGCCTCTTGTTTTGTCCTTTTCTCTTTTTTTCAGATGAGCGTCTTAAGGCCTCTTTGGCCTCTTGTTTAAATTAAACTCTGATACATAGATAATCCAAATTTATTCACGTACATACTTGAATCTAGTTTAATGTTACATTACAAATAATCTCAAATTATTTAATTTTAACTGGAACACGTAGATAATTTAAATTTAGACACATAGATCTGTACTCGATTCTAGGTCATTGTTACTTTGCAAATGATCTAAATCAGGTCACTTTTTACATTAACAGTCTTATTTCTTCTGGTGATTCTGTACATCATGTTAGATCCTCGATGTTTTTACTCTTCACAGCTGAACTAAGATATCAGCTCGCTGATGGTCTTGGTAGAGTCAAAGGTCGAGCGGAAATTCATTACGGCGAAAATTGGGGAACTATATGCACTAGGAACATGACAGCCGAGCAGAAGGATCTGGCTGCTCGAGTGTTTTGCCGGAGTTTGGGTCAAGGATATCCAAGCGGGTACGCTTCTCAAGCCAAACTGGCAACGACAAAAGTGGCAAGCAGCACCACACCAACCTACATGGCAGCGGTGAAATGTCGCGGATCTGAAATGACGTTGTTTAATTGTGAACATGAGTGGATTAAGGATATACAAATATCAGGGTGCAAGGATCACATGGATGATTTGGTTGTTACTTGCCACAAAGCGGGTGGGTCTTCGACTATAATTGCTTGTGTCATACTGCGATTCAAGATTTCAGGTGTATGTACCTATGTATATTTATGTTTACCCACATCTTCCGCCCCTTTTATATTTTGATAGTTTAGAATTTCATTACACATACGCATGTACGCATGCCCCACGTTTTTCTGTGGTTCCTAGGTAGTTTCCTCAATTGTACTGTAATCATATAAAGCCATTTTTGGCCTCTTGTGAATATTCCGTGTACAATACTAAATCAAAATGATTTTCATAACCCATCAATAACCTTTTAGTTGCTGCTGCAAGTAACAGTACCGAGTATGGTTCCAGATGCTGTTAATTAAGATAGCCTATACGGTTCTTTGAATTGCTGGATAGAATTTCACAGAAAAACATCTACCTCCGATGGGTAAAAACCTATACCTCTCATCAGAGGTACGTACGTTTAGGTTTTTCCCCGTGCATTTATTTCGGCATATTGAGGTGTAGTGTCACTCAACATCATTGTTTACATTTCACTATTTTCAGTGCGACTAGTGAGTAGCGGGGCCCACTCTGGTATTGTATACATAAGCACGGATGGTAAGAACTACAGAACAGTTTGCGCCGATGGATTTGATGACACCGATGCCAGTTAGTACATTGTCGTGGTAATCAACTACAAAGGGAAATATACAGGGGAACCTTTTAACAATATACGGAGGAACCTTTTAATTAATACACGACTAGAATATTGTACAAGATAAACATTTATTTATTTACTATGAGAAATGTTCTAAAAAGTAAAACATGTACGCGGTAAGGTTTTAGTGCTACTTTATTACTTGTCGTGAATGTCAGTCACACTTACGATATTGGTTGTATCATTATACATTTCTGAAATAAATGAAATTCACCAGAATTACTTAATACAAATATTTATCAATATTCACTGGTGAAAATCATGCTCATTAATATCATCAGGAGGTTCAGAAAAAGAGTCTTGATGAATACAATTTACATATATAATAAAATAATGTACGATCATTTATTTATTAAAGACATTTACAAATTTTGATATAATTCTAAGGTGTTTTAGTAAATTTGCACACTGAATCAGTTCCCATGTGGTAAGTGACCACATATTAAAGTCTTTGTTAATATCTTTTCTACCTTATATGAATCACCAATGTAATAGACTAAAGTCTTTGTTCCCATAGTCTTTGTTCCCATAGTCTTTGTTCCCATCTATCCTCCAATATCAATCACCAGTGTAATAGATTTTTTCCCATCTAATCCCCAATATTAATCACAAATATAATAGATTAAACTCTTTGTTTCCATCTATTCCCCAATATTAACCACCGATGTAATGGATTAAAGTTTTTGTTCCCATGTATTTCCCAAATAGTAATCACCAACGTAATAGATTAGTCTTTGTTCCCATCTATTCCCCAATATTAATCACGAATTGATGAGGGTCTTTGTTCCCATCTATTCCCCGATATTAACCATTGATGTAATGGATTAAAGTTTTTGTTCCCATATATTTCCCAAATAGTAATCACCAATGTAATAGATTCAAGTCTTTGTTCCCATATATTCCCCAATATTAATCACGAATTGATAAAGGTCTTTGTTCCCATCTATTCCCCAATATTAACCACTGATGTAATGGATTAAAGTTTTTGTTCCCATCTATTCCCCAATATTAATCACAAATAGATTAAAGTCTCTGTTCCCTTCTATTACCAAATATGAATCAACGATGTTATTGATTAAAGTCATTGTACTTATATATTCCACCATGTTATCAATTACCAATCATTAAATTGTTACTAAAAACCAGCATAAAGTTATTTGCTATGCAATTTTTGTGAACACCTGTTCTTTCGTATGATATACCTCTAATATGATCGCTATTTTTAATTATATTCCTAAAAACTCAGCAATTAATGCATTAGTCATTGGACTCTTACCTCCACGTAAATATCTCAAGCTTCGTTGTAAAAGTGAAATTAAAAATGTGTAACGTTTTCGTCAAGAATGGCCAGACGATGTCGACGGCACCTTATCGTACTCGTAATACTCCACACATACCGTTTCAGACGTCGTTTGTCGTCGCGACCTCGGTTTCAGTCGGGGCGTGGCAATATGTTGCGCCGCTTTCGGGTACAACGCCGTGCCAGCCGATAGAACGAACGTGCAGTGCGAGGGAGATGAGTCGAGTGTGGCGCTTTGTCGCGATGACGCCAGACCTTTTTCACTGGATAAATGCCATCGACGGAACTACGCAGCTGTGCACTGTTACAATGGAAAACGCCCGCAGAGTAAGATATATCATGTAGAAATAAACAGAGCTCGACTCTAAGGGGCGGGCCAATAAATCTTGCATCCCCATTTGTTCGGTCGTAAAACGTACACATTAAGCCAACAATATATTTCTTCATTTGTATATTTTATTTGCAATATTCTATTTATTTAATTTTATTTATTCGTTACCCTTCAATAGCATTTCATTAATTTATCGATTGAGTTTTAGGCTGCCCAGAGTGTTCCATAAGTCCATTTTTCTTCTAGTAATATCACTGTTTCGACTGATCTAGCGTATCAATACGCGTCGCCAAGACCTGTGCGACATTTTTCTCGTCATTGTTCGAGTAATAGTGGTAAATGCACAATGAATAGCATCACTATTAATAACATGAGTTATAATAGACAAATATGTCTTCATTGTCATAGTAGTTATTAGGGCGCTCCCAAAACAAATGGATTACTATTGTGATAATACGAATTTAAAACTAGTGCTAGGCATGGCAGTACATTATTTCATTAGTTTATGTTTTTTAGGTCGTAACATTGTCAAGTGTCGTCGACATCATCTTATCATTATTGACCAAGGGATAATTCAGCACTCTAAATAAAGCTTTATTTTTATTAAGTTGGTCCAGTGAATTGTAAAACGATGGCTTTATTTAGATGAAAATGTTAATAAAAAGACTGCTAACGTAACCTCATTCAAAACACTCATTCAAAATGGCCGCCACCGGGGAAATAACCGACGCTGACAAGCCCCATTGATCACACATTCGGCTGCAGTTTTTCGATATTTCCTGGAGGATTCACTTTACAATTTTGTGCGAGTATTTCGTATTTCCTAACGTCTAACTCTAATATTTGATTTTGTTTCAGAATACGCAAGTCTTTCGTTATCGGGTTTGAATTATGCGGGGTATGTTGTCTTGCACTATCTAAACATTCAGGGATGTGTGTGTCCAGACAGTTGGAGCGACAAGTCTGCTCAGGTGGGTCTTAGGTGCAAAATATACCTTTGTTTGTAATTTAATAATGACCAAAATGTCAGTAATCTTATTAGCAGATACTAGCTTTACGAAACTTACCAATAAAATCAATTATAAATCTTCTCAGTAATTAGAGCAGACTTGACCAGAGACCCGTGTGGTTTTAAAACTTTTTTTTGCCTAGCCAGAGGATCATTCCAAGGTATTGTTGATTTGAATTTTATTGAGCGAACCACTCTGCCACCATTCCCCCCTCAGCTGAATATGTTCCACTACATACCCTATAAGGTATTATATCTCTTTTCATTTTTAATTAAAGATATAGAGCAACTACAGTTATTTAGTGGATTAAGTAATTTCACTTTAGGTTTTGTTTAGTTGCCATAAAACCTGCTCAAATAAAAATTACACGATTAAGGAATAAATTGTGAAACTATTTTCTTTGAAATGAAATATAATTTCATTATCTTAATATATTAATGAAGATTAAAGTATAAATATTAGCTTAGCTATTATATCTTTGATTTTTAATTACACATATATATAGCATCCGCAGTTATTTAGTGGATAAGGTAATTTCACTTGAGGTTTTGTTTAGATGGCATGATACTTGGTCAAATAAAAATTACACGATTGAGGAATAAATTGTGAAACTATCTTCTTTGAAATGGAATATAATTTCAATATCCTAATATATTAATGAAAATTAAAGTGTAATTTTTAGCTTAGCTGTTAAAAACAAATTACATAATTAAATAGTGCAAATAACTTACGCCTGTTATGTTATATGATCTGCCTACAATATATATATATGAACATATATACAGTGCAATACAACTTCAGTACAATATATACAGTAAATATATTATGTAAAGCAATTTTATGTGATACAGTAATAAAGACTTCCTACAGAAATAATGACAAAAAAATATAGCTAGGAGAATTAATAACTACAATATTACTCTCTAAAAGATGGACAGAAAGGTGAGAACCACAAATAGTTCATCATCAGGATGTATGAACTATGCAGATTTCAGATTATATACAATCTATAGGAATGTAGTCGAGGGCAGCAGATTGCTTATCTTCGGTTTGTGAAACGTTTTGTGCTGGTTTTCGACAAATAGACAAATTGGATTATTTTGTGATAGCGATGTTAAATAAGTGTGTTTTGAGATTACTTTTAAAGTGGCTGACTGCTGCGGATTGTCGAATGTCAACCGGGAGTGCAGTAAAGAGGTGGGGTGCGGCAGCATAAGAGCACGGTCACCGAAATTAGCGCGTTTTGTACGAGGAACCGTAAGCATGAGAGAAGTTGAGCGAGTTCAATGTGTGAAGGAATTTATAGATATAATCGAGGACAGATACGAAGTAAACGATAATCATTCCGTGACAGAGACAACAGACACAACTAACTTGCTGGTCGGGTGATGTCCATGGCGCCAGTGGTGTAGTGGTTAGAAGCGTTGCCCTTCATGCTAGAGGTTGCGAGTTCGAACCAGCACAAACCAGGGATTTTTCCCCGCGCCTTCCACGATAAAAAATGAGCAAGATTTTCATGCTTGAATATTGAGAAAGATTCGTCGTGAAATGGTTTATTATAAAAATATATTAGGGTTGTAACAGGGCAATGTTGT
>WURV02200728.1:0-26995 GCA_011762755.2 Epimenia babai
TTGTCCCCATGTAAGAGATTTTAATTGGAATTACTTGCGATAATCCGATTCAAAAATCGGTACACGTGACGTTTGATATTTAGAAACATCAAAATGTTATAATTTCTAATATTCATCTGCGCACATTCCCATTGTCTATTTTCTCTGTGTGTATACACATAAAATTATGACGTACAGAAATGGCAAGTGATTCTTCTCTATACGTTCACATTAGTATAGTAATTTTAGGTTATCTATGGGATAAAGATGTATAGGCATTAGGCTATGATGTTCGTGTATAAAGATGAATGGAACGTGATGGGATACAAGAAGATAGTCTGTCAGTCATTGTTGAAGTGTACTTTAATAATCGCTGCTATTATGTCCGAGTTCAAAAGACTTCCACAATTTGGCAATCCAGTTCCAGGGTTATCTAAAATGCAATCAAGCTGTGTGTAGCAAGATTCTGGGCATTATACAAGGTCGACGATGGAGAATGTGCCAGATGCCAGTTTATTGAGTTGTGCCAAAAGGTTGCATAAGTGCTAAAGAGTGAGCCGTTGATCTTGGACTAAGCAAACTGTTAATTGGTTGAAATCTAAATAAGGAATTAAGTTGTTTTCCATAGAAAATTTTGCTTATTCAAGAAATACTGTCACATAGACAGTGGAGCGGGATAGTTTTGGTAGTGGCAGCATTATGGTGTGGGTCAATATATCCTCAATATATCCTCATATTGTCCCATAGATCTTTGTCGTGGATGGCACACTAACTGCACAGAGCTACATAAACAATATTTTTGTACTATCTGCAGCACCGTTTATGAACGAACGAACGTCGTAATCTCATATTCCAACAGGATAATGCTCGGCCGCATATAGCACGGATAATTCAAGACTAGATCGGAATGCAGTCATATGAAACGATGCCTTGGTCTGCTTAAGGCCCCAACCATTCATCTATAGAAGATGCCTGCAATGAATTTCAACTGACAACTGCCATCGATTGTGGACAAACTAAGAGATGGGCTGATTCCGGAATGAGCGAACATTGACCAGGATGTGTTTGCTAGGCTGATGAGGTCGATATATCGACCAATACAGGCTTTAATTCTTTGGATGGTGGACACATGTTACTGACTGTAGATCAACAAAATGCCATCCAGTGTAAACATAATTTTTATAATAACATATATGCCCAGCGTTTTTTTTCAAAAGTATGGTATTTAGCTTATACAAGGCATTAACATTTGGTTGCAAGAGCTATAATTATTCTAGATATTGGCGCATATTGGCATCAGTCTATTTGAGGAGTACGAAAATTTGCATTCATTATTGATCAGTTTTTATTATTAGTTAACTATTCATGATTGATATTTTCATGCTCTCGACCTACTTAGATGTATGACTTCATCACCGGGTATGTGCCAGGAGAAAGCCAGATTGGCAAAACTATTTTTATTCTGTCTTCATAATTATATTTAATACATCCACGTACTTGATTGCGTGATGTCTATTTCAGGGTGGGAAGACATTTTATGTTCGAGACCAGGTCCAATTTGCAAGTGAAGTATTGCCCAATTTTTTCAAGCACAGAAATATCACAAGTTTTATCCGACAGCTCAATCTGTGTATGTAAAATTTTTATTCGCTATTTTTATTATCGTAAAAATCAAGAAGGTAATCCTTGATGCTGACACCAAGATACAGAACCAGTTAGGTTATAGGGAATGGGTTTATACATAACCAGTGTATCATCTACAGTAAAATAGGAGTGAATTTTTACATGACAGGGTTTTTGGTATGACCGTTAAATGTTAATTAAGATATGCAGAACTTGTTTGGGATGAAAATATCACATGAACAATAAGTCGTAGGAGTGTCACCAAAATATTTGAGGTCAAAACCCTCTACTACCGAAATAATGGCGCTGAAAATGCTTTACTACCGAAAAATTCATTCAGAAAACGCTCTACTAACGAAGTATTCATGATGAAAACACTCTACTAATGAAGTATTCGTGGTGAAAACACTCTAATACCGAAATATTGGTGGTTTATACGCTCTACTACCAAAATATTGGCAGTGAATACGCTCTACTACCAAAATATTCGCGGTGAATACGCTCTACTACCGAAATATTGGCGGTGAATACGCTCTACTACCGAAATATTAGTGGTTTATACGCTCTACTACCGAAATATTGGCGGTGAATACGCTCTACTACCGAAATATTGGCGGTGAATACGCTCTACTACCGAAATATTGGTGGTTTATACGCTCTACTACCGAAATATTGGCGGTGAATACGCTCTACTACCGAAATATTGGTGGTTTATATGCTCTACTACCGAAATATTGGTGGTGTATACGTTCTACTACCGAAATAGTCATGGTGAAAATGCTCTACTACCGACATGTTTCGAGAGAAAATGTTTCACCCATCTTGTCTCACTCTGGACAGGTTTTCCCAGAATAGAGATTATGTGGGAAATCCTCTTGGGTAATTTTCTCCTGGCATATTTTGGTCGTAGGGCATTTTCTCTTCGATAGTTTTCTGCTTCAACTTTTTGGTGGTAATACATTGTCTCTTGTGTAGTTTTCCGCTTGAATTTTTTAGCGGTAACTCTTGGGTCATAATTTGGGGGGCGTTTGGGTCGTGTGCCTTGTGATAATTAGGAACGTTTCTCTAGGGACCTTTTGTCATTTTGTTATTTTGTATCGCTATCATCTGCTAACAGATACGTGAAAAGACTGAATGCTGGAAACTGTTTTATGAGCTGTATATAGATTATATTGATGGATCTAAAAGGGAAAACAGATTACGGCCATTATATCAATCTAATTATAACGTCAAAATTTATACTCAAAACAGTAATAAGGCTACAGTTCAAATCAACAATAAAGAAATGAAATATATAACAAGAAAAATTTCAGTTTATACTATATACGGATATCGTTCAGTGTTTGGTCGTGTCGTGTTTTTTTCTGTGTATTTCTAATATATCATCAACAACTTAGCTGTTTACTATTGATGTCCGTTTAAAGAAGACATGTCATTCTTGTGGCGGTAGATGGATTTCGGAAGAACGCAAACTCCAACTTTGATTCTATCAAGTATGAGACAGACAATGAAATCCTGCACTTCGGACACATCTACTTTCGCAGTGGTGAAGTTTCACTTCTCAAGCTCATCAAACGCAAGGTGAGTCCCATGCAATTTTTTTATAGCCCTGTACAGCTAGCAAATCACTTGCTTTAATAGAGTAGAAATGAGTTACAATAGTTACAAATATAGTCTCAGTGGAAAGGGTGATTAATTCATTTCTAAATCAATGATCACAATTTCTATGCGACCTATAAGTTTATTGAAATAGTGATGACTCAAATATTATATTTGTTATTGCCGAACGCAGATGAAGTTTCACCTGCATGTCAAGGGAGCAATGAGAGTAACTGTCTTACCTTTGAATTTTTCTATTAAATGTCAGAACAAGTGAGGGTAGGCGTGTTAGTCTATGTACGTAAAGAACAAGGAAAGGACTGTAGCACCTTTGAGACTAACAAAATTTTATTGAAACACGAGCTTTCGCAGACACAAGGAATGCTTCATCAGGTGAATGAGTGGGAATAGCTAAAACACACCACATTATCGTGTGGTATTATTTCACTACCATTGTATTATTGTTTTTTGTTCTTTTGTTTATGCCGACCTAATTCATGTTTTAATTGTTATTATGCTTTTCTTTCTTATCATGGTTGTAATGACTAAATTTATACCGCTGTACTTGTGCTATATAAATGTGTGTATTACTTATTCCCACTCATTCACCTGATGAAGCATTCCTTGTGTCTGCGAAAGCTCGTGTTTCAATAAACATTTGTTAGTCTCATAAGGTGCAACAGTCTTTTCCTTGTTCTTTACGTACATAGACTAACACGGCTACCACACTTGTTCGTTCGATACAGATGGTTTTCAAAATCCATGCGCGACAATCGTGTTCTCGTTGCGGAAGACAAAGTAAAAATCTACGATTCGTACAGATTCAAACCCGCAATCTCTCTCTTGAAAATACGGGCTTCTGTCCACTACCTAACTGGTGTCGAGTAATAGTAAAAGTAGACACAAAAATCGTTTTCGTTCACTGTATTTGGGATATACTGTAAGAGGTTATTTCCATAGGGCATAATCAGAAGGGCTCTCCTGTCACACGTGCTATACAAAAACCAGGAATAAAAATGTTTCGAGTTGTGATTTCAAAACAGTCAGTGATCGAAAAGTCAGTGGCAATTGATTCCACAAAGTTGGACTTGGGCTCGCGAATGACGACTTGTTTGATGAGACGACCCGACATGAATTAGGTGTACTATTAGCTCAGAAACGCTCACGGCGGCGCAGATGCCAGTTAGCTACATAGAACGAGACCAAGTCATTCAGGTAAACAGGAGTCCTGCCTCGCTAATAGAGGAAAACCGAACACGATAATTTTATTAGTAAAAAGTTGTCGATGTAAATTTGTACATATACGGCAGGCAGCATTACACAACTAGTTTTTGTGTCAATTAGGGACTACCAATGGATTGGGGCATCTTAAAAATTTATCGTACTTGTTAGGTGTCGTCCGTAGCATTATCGTTACAAAAATATGACGTAGTCATACCCAACGCTCGCTGATTTCTAGGGATATCGTCACACCCATAGCTGCATTTCCTTTCACGATTGTCGCCTGTACGTTACGCGCGGACGCTAGTGTCAAAATTGTGGTCATTTACGCCTCCTCATGGACGCGTTACTGCGATCGACAAAGGCCAGCGTCATTACCTACAACTCGACATGGAAGCAGGGCCTAAATGTACAATAAAAGGGTGATACAATCGCCAATAGAATTGCTTGCTACGTACCTGGCTACAGAATAAGTCGACGCGCGAAAATTACGGTGCAAACCACAACGGTTTAAACCGATTGTATCATAAATAAAAAGGTATTTCGTAGATACCACACGATAATTCAGTCCTGGCCAAATGTATGAAAATACACGTTTCGCCGTGTTTTGGTACAAATGCGAATTATGACAGCGGGCCCACTTACTTTCGTGTGTCCTAAAGCAAAAACACGGTGAGGAACAAGGTTAATATTGCTAACGTCAGGACAAATTCGATTATCTTTTTTTCACATTATACCAAATCTAGATGCTCTCGGACGAGTAAGTACAAGAAACAGAGTGCAGAGTATGATGGAGCGCGTGTAATCAAATGTCGCTCAGGACTGTCAATTGCTGCCCAATATTTGCGGTATTTTCTCACGCCGCTATAGAATTTGTGACACTTCAAAAGCATACAATATACCTACGTAGAGTATATTTATTCGCCGTAATCGCCAAAGCTCCCACTTAGATTGTTGTCCGGTGTCGTTTAGTCGGACGATTCCGGGTGGTTAATTGGTCACATTACCCTTTCATCTGCCTAGATATGGGACAAGATAAGATAGAAGTGATTCAACAACTACCCCAATCTCTGAAGGTCGGTTACGTCGGAGTTTGTGGTGACGTTACGCAGCTGTCAGGGAGAGAGCGACACTTTCAGTGACCCCCCTGTCTTCAGGCGGACTCCCGCGGTGCTGAAACGTTCACATAGCCACGGCGATAATCGCGAATACGTCGGAGAGAGTCCGAAATCATAGTTGATTAACCTTCCTAAGGTGTTGATGCACTGAATTATGTTCCAACCAGCAACCAGCCTCTCGGACTATAAATAAAACATTCAATTCATGAAATATACTATCATAGGAATAGTTGCGCGTGTAATGCGAACGATAAAAGTACACAGAACAGTCAAGAATCAATGTGCAGGTCGAGTTATTTCTCGTTCTGAATTTGGACTGACAGCGATAGGGCGTACGAACAAGGTATATTCAATTTTCTATTATGCGTTATTCGTTTAGAGAGTTAACATACATTCTCATAACCACAGGATATATTTATATCACGCACATAAAGGGCGCTTCCATAGCTTGCGAAATGATGGTTAAGAGCGAGAAGTTATCGGGACGGCAGCGCTATAACAGGCACCAGGATTGTCTTTCACAAATTTGTTCTTCGTAGTTTGATATTTCACGCTCATTTTGTGGTTATATCTTATGCCAGTTTACAGTGACATCTCGCACTTGTTTACGGTGATATCTTATGTCGGGTTATGGTGCTATCTGACGCTCGTTGACGGTGATATCTGACGTTCGTTTACGGTGATATCTGATGTTCGTTTACGGCGATATCTGACGTTCGTTTACGGTGATATCTGACGCTCGTTTACGGTGATATCTGACGCTCGTTTACGGTGATATCTGACGTTCGTTTACCGTGATATCTGACGCTCGTTTACGGTGATATCTGACGTTCGTTTACCGTGATATCTGACGTTCGTTTACGGTGATATCTGACGCTCGTTTACGGTGATATCTGACGCTCGTTGACGGTGATATCTGACGTTCGTTTACGGTGATATCTGACGTTCGTTTACGGTGATATCTGATGTTCGTTTACGGCGATATATGACGTTCGTTTACGGTGATATCTGACGCTCGTTTACGGTTATATCTGACGCTCGTTTACGGTGATATCTGACGCTCGTTTACGGTGATATCTGACGTTCGTGTACCGTGATATCTGACGCTCGTTTACGGTGATATCTGACGCTCCTTTACGGCGATATCTGACGCTCGTTTACGGTGATATCTGACGCTCGTTTACGGCGATCTCTCGCGCTCGTGAATGGTTGAAATCTCGCGATAATTTACGGTGATGCGAAACCACGACAATTCTTTCCCGGTTAACTCACGTGTCTGGTATCTTTTGCAATCAGGAAAAAACAGTTTTAGAATAATATTTTTTTAAAGACACACAAGAAGACATTCGATTTCTAACGCGGATCAATGTATGCGGAGATTGGTTAAACATCCTCGATAAGACCGTTCTAATTGCCGACAGCCTCATATCGATCCATTAACGTGACATAATACGTACATTCGGTGTTCACATAGCACGGGCAAACGATCGCTACTCTAATTGCGTCGGAAAGAAAATTAAACTGTTTAAGGTAATTGCTAGGTAGTTAACGTCCTCGTGATCTGTCTAAATTTGATACGCGAAATATCGAACCGCGGCAATACTCGTGTGACGTTTTCGCGTTCGTATAGTGCGCTCGATGTAATCAAAATTATTAGATGTAAACAAATTGATTTCGGATATCTGGTGGAGACTAGAGTAATATATGTCATATTTTATAATAAATATAATGGAGTGATTAGTAGAGTAAACTAGAGGCTACGACCTTATTGAAAACACACTGGGAAATCGGCTCCTGACGTTCGGAGTTGGAGGCTACTGACGCGTGGATTTGTGTATTAATGGTTTTAGAAACCAACCCAGTAAAGTATTATTTGTATTAACAATTACTAATACTATTCAAAATTACTAATGCGTATCTAATGTTATGATGTCTAATTGGCGCTAAACTGCATTTTTCTGAGATTCACCCCTCAACGGGGGATAAGTTTAGTTTTTTTCCTGATGGTTCAGCCTCTACTGCGAGATCATTATGGCTAAATAACATTGACATTGATCGAAGGCAAGTCGTCTGTAGAAGTCGTAATATGTTTCGCGTAAGTCGAAAGTTATCAATGTCCGTACAAAGGAATTCACCAGATCTCACATCGTCGAGCGATTCATTTGTCGTAGATTATAGACAACAGATTGGGATAGGTTTAATCAAGGGGCACCCGCGTACGTGCTTCTGGATCTCCTGGATTGATATTGATGCCACGCGTCTCTTTTCCGTAATTTGTTGCATTAATTCTGACGAATTGTCATCATAATATATATATATATATTTTTAAATTTATATTTATAGGCCTCTACCGAAGTAATCGTTGTGTAGGCCAATTTCATTTATGACCCTTTACAATGCTAGCCGATGGGGTTAACACGACAATTTGATTAGCCTCACTTATGAGGGTTGGGGGAAAACACCTAATGTGTAAAACCCACAGAGTCTGGGCTGACAATTGACCTTTTTCCATTCTCGCCACTGGTTCCAGATATTTACATACGAGCTACATATGTCGCACACTCCGCTAAGTCCATGGGAGGTCAATGGTTATTTACCATGAGATGATGACATAGCGGAGAGGTAAGCGACATAGAGATCAAAGATAGAGCATCTGAAGCACAGCAAACGTCAGAGGGAAAAATCCATAACAGAACCACACTGCAAGAGCTACCCAGACCCCCATGGGCAATGGGGTTTAGGGCGCTTTCAGCCATAAAAACTCCACAGTTAGTATACAGGTTAGAGCGTGATTTGAACCAGGGACCCCTGGATTCAAATTCAAACGCTCTAACCACTACTCCAGCTGCCCCCATATTTGAATTTATTCGCGCGTTGCGATTTGACCGTAGCGTTACTCGCTGTCTGGCCAAGAACGTTCGATTTCTTGTTTGAGTTCTTGTTGGTATTATATAAGAGCAGGAAGCAGGAACTTGCCACATTCAGCGCCGACGACCGAAACATTTGGTGTAAGTAACGTCAAAAACGCGTACCTGCATAAGACCTAAATCGGTTTGTCGTAATCTTCGTTAATCCCTTCCATCCATTTAATTGGGTCATCAGTAGGTACGCCATACCACACGGCGCCCGGGCGGATAATCCCAGGTAGTCGTTTAATGGGAAACCCCCAGTTTAGTAATGGGATTAGAGGGCGGTCGTTTTAATGTAAATTATACGCCCCTTTCTAACGCCTAATTGCTCTCTGTGTGCTGTACAAGCGTTGATTGCTGACAAAGCCCACCTGTACTGTACCGCGTATTGAAGCATTTTTATAAGTTACTTTCGGTCTATTAAGACGATAAAAGACTATCAGACTGCATTAGATGTCTGTTAGTGTAAACGCAAAACCCATTTGGTACAGAATTCGACGTAATCCGCGTAAATGCGGGTAGCGGGATTATCGGCGACTTGTAAACGGCGTAAGTTATGTCGCTGTCTGTCATTCATTGTATTTTAAAATTCCATGATGTGGTTAATTGATATCACACCAAACAAAATATGCACACAATTTACTCATCTTTGTGTTTCGCGTACAGAATCTAGAACATATGATGGTTTTGGTTCCAAACTTAGAATTTAAAAATTTCTTAACTAAATGACATGAAATGAAATTTTATTGATTTATAGTGCCTTTTCAACACATGGCTATCAAAGACACTTTAAAACTACTAAAACTATCAAAGACACTTTAAAACTACACTAAAAAGGACATTGTTAGCAATGATCAATTCATCACAGACGACCTTTACCCGGTGTTCGTATGTAAACATATAAAACAATATATAAACAATAGTTATGATATATTTTTATCTCTATATTTTATTACAAATTCCAAAAGTGTGCGTTGTCACGTAAACTAAATTATATCGAGTCGTTGTGAATTCTTAAATTTAAACTGAAGTAGATATCGGGTGTGCTGGAAAACGGTTATTTGTAATTTTTCGTTTTCGAGAGTTTATCACCACGACGCCGGTGGCTTCGACCCGTCAATCACCAAATCAGACAAGGTACGTTAACCCGGTATAAATAACTCTTAACGATTTCATATACTGTATACAAAATGACGCCAAAGTTTTGTCATAACTGTAGCGATTGCGATATTATGCAAATTTTTTTGGCGATTCTGTCGTTCGTACGAAGATTATACAGCGATTTTTATGCGTGTGATT
This sequence comes from Epimenia babai, assembly GCA_011762755.2. Lineage (NCBI taxonomy): Eukaryota > Metazoa > Mollusca > Solenogastres > Cavibelonia > Epimeniidae > Epimenia > Epimenia babai. The sequence continues at coordinate 9,749 of WURV02200728.1, forward strand.
TAATCAAGGGATATGAATAGAAACGAGTTTTGAATTCACGGAGGGGTGACGAGCTATTTGCGGATCCTCAGCCGTCGTTTAGCGACCACCCACGCATCTCGCTGCCCATATATAATACTAGACGTCGTATAGACATAGAGTTGATAAACTGGTCAATGTAGAGAGCTTCTATGTGTTGTCGAATGCCGGGTACAAAATGTAACGTCGTCAGCGGAAACGCGTTTTACACACGAGAATAAATTACCGACAACATTGCATTAAGTGTAGTTCTGGTGTGTATAATACGTGAAATCCTCAGAAACTTCTAATACTATATATCAACAGACTATCTCCAACTTGTATAAGAGAAAAAAGTTAGCATTACGTACACGATACTTGATCTAAACAGTGGTGATGCAGTGAATAAATAATAATCTATACCCATCCGAGCGAGAGATGGGGGCATTGAATAGACAAACAACGCGTTTCGATTTACTGCAGAAAAATGCATAAATATAATTTGCCTTCGGCGAGACTCGAACTCACGACATTCAGACTTCCGGTCTGGTGCGTTTTCAACGAGGTCAAGAAAGCAAACCTCCGTATGAAATTGTGTTTCGCTATAATGTTTTCTCAACCTTTGTGGAAAAGACCCAATTACGGTATACGCCATTACTTTTTTCGATACGTGCATCGTTATACTCACGATGCCGAGGTTCGATGATAACTACGACAAATTTAGAAAATTACCTTAAATTAACTGTGTTAATTAGGGTGGCCAATGTGGTTGTTTGAATAGCTGAAGAGAAATTCACAGAAAAAAACCCTATGCCTCCTGAGGTATAGTTTTTTCAGTGCCATTCTCATTAGCTATTCAAAGAAACACATTGGTTACCAACATTAACATCACGGTAATATGAAAAAAACCGCAAAAATCAGCCAATCATTATACTCCATTATTCTTGCACGGATATCTGTGTATATCGCTGGCATGATATACGGACTTTAAAATCAGTGGATCTCAAAACGGCGTTATTACCTAAATACACAGGAGAAAGTTACCCGCTGTAGCTCAGTTGGGAGAGCACCAGACCGGCTATCCGGAGATCGTGGGTTCAGGTCCCATCAGAGATATAAGTTTTTTATGTGCATTTCTCTCCTTGAATTCATGTTATCGTCTGCTGATTGGTGACCGAATGCATACCTTTAAGTTCGGTGACGCGCTATGTCAGAGTTAGTCGCCTCTATGCAGTTACATGACGTCATTATAATAGGTGCGATGATACGAAAAGACCACACAGACGCAGCCATATCTCTAACCGACGGATGAACCACGCTGACAGAGTCATTTATCACCGACTTTGTTTTACACGGACGATATATAACGCCACTACGGTACGAGTTACGACGGTGTTTTTGAAGACGATGACTACAAATACAATGACACCGCATCAGTGACCTCACCCGAAAGCGACAATGTACCCGCCCTTTCTATTGAACGTGTTGACTTTTAGTACTACACCCGCTGACTCATTATCCGATAATCTTAGTTCTAGCTAATACGCGATCGCTCTATAACCATCTACAGACAGACTAAATTACCTATATAGCGTATCCACCTATAACCTATGAAAATAAATCGAACAAATTCGAGAAACTTCCACATTAATAGCGGTAATTTTATAGTTTGGCGAGATTATAAATAAAATACAATAATTATGTAAAATATGTGGCTGTCAGATAAAGAGAGATGATGCGGCTACGAGTGAGAGGTATGAAGATGGAAATCGGAGTGATTAAGATGCGCGCTTCTATAGTTGATGTGGCTACGCGACCCGTCATTATCTCCCGCTAACAATGCCTCGCATTGACTATCTCATTGTTTGACGCCTTATTAGGCGCCCTTATTACGTTATTATCGCGTTTTTTATTAGGATTTATCCATATATAATACATAGGAAACAGAAAATAAGGGAAACGACGGCGCGCATCGATGTTTTAGCAGTAGGCCTACGATCGAGAACGCGAAAAAAAAACTGGAGACCGAAAAGGCAGAGTAACGACGTTTTATAAACTAATTTTGTAAAGTCGACATTTGCCTGTGGGCGAATTTGATTCGTTAAAAGATTTATATACATTATATTACACTATTACGTGACATGTGCTCGTTTGTCGCACACTATTACAAGACTTGTGCTCGTTTGTCGCACACTGTTACACGACATGTGCTCGTTTGTCGCACACTATTACATGAGATGTGCTCGTCTATCACACACTATTACATGACATGTGCTCGTTTGTTGCACACTATTACATGACATGTTTTCGTTTGCCGTACACTATTACAAGACGTGTTCGTTTGTCGTACACCATTACATGACATGTGCTCGTTTGTCGCACACTGAAATGTGATACGTATACTATTACGTGGCATGCGCGAGTGTGTAGGTCAATAACTATATGAATGATAACAACACAGACTCTCCTGCGTTTTACTGGCCTAGAGTGTGTTGGACAGCCCGGCTATTCGGTAATCTTCCGTAAAATCAAACACATTTCGTTTCACAAACTAAACTTGAAACAATCGAGACACACTTTGTTGAGGATCGCGAAAACTTCGCCGCATATTGATAGAATTTTGCGAGAAACGTGAATGTGCACTAGAAAATATCAGTTCGTCTTTATGTGAAGTTGCAATAAACTGGTAGATGACTCACTCGTAGGTGACATTTGACAAAATTTGTCAAATACCTGGGTAGATAACTGTCCCATATACTGCTCAATTGAAACATCTTTTGAAATGTTCATAGGGATTTGATATCCATTCTATTAATCACGATACTTAAGACTAACAAGTAAACTGTAAAGTGTGATTTAGCGAGTTTCAGACGGCGAGGCGACTGCGTAAATTGCAGCTTCACTATTCAATAATTACTGTAAACACGAAGTCTTGAATTAAACAGTTATAAATAGGCGGGGAAGCGAAACATCGATTCTGTCACGCAATCGAAATTCGATTTTTGATGTAAAAATAATCTCGTATATAAAAAAGTATTTTTTTTCCTTTAATTTTGCCATAAAAATTTTCTAAGATATTGAATTGTCATTATTACAATCGACTAATCATAATGAGCGAATGAGACATTGTTCTTGTGATATTATAAGAATTTACAACGCCATACAACGCCGGGTGTATTGAAGGTAACATTCTTGTGCGGCTATCGGATATTAATACATATGCCCACCGAAAAATTCGGAATCGGCGATAAAATACCAATTTATGTCGGAGGCACTTTTAGATCTACCGGGTCTCCTGTAAATGTGGGTATTATTTCTTCATTTTAGAGTCTTCCAAAACACATTTGACTTATACACTGTACATATGATAAATATGCGAACAATGCGATTATCTTTGACGAAAAGTTGACGCCGATTTATACACCGTACCGACCTATACACTGTGCCCACTTAAAACCGTGAAATGCGTTTTTAAATATAAAAGCGATGTCTAAAGTAGAATAAATTAGGCATTTATATCCCCCACTTTCAAATCGCTTGGGCAGATTGGCAAATGGCGGGTTGAGAGAACTCACACTGTATAGCAGCTCTATAACAGGCGCCAGTAAGCCACCCCCGAATTTACTTCCCCAGTCCATATTAATTTGCGTTGCCACAAATAAATTTAGCGCGGTACTTATTTATGGCTAAGTCGACCAGAGCAGTAGGGATAAAATCACTTGCCCAAAGATACTTCGGAGAAGCACACTGGCATTCCCTGGATTCGAACCCTCCACATTCCCGATTCGGATACCAGCGCTCTACCACTGAGCCATCCCGCCTTCTATTTAAGCAGTTTTCTTTAATTAGAGTACGATATTGTGTAAGTAAGAATTTTTACAGATGACGGTATTGTGTTGAATCCTAACCTAACCATGTTGGGGCCGTATATTAACCAATCTAGACAGGTGCCGCAGTTGTGTACATACCTTTCTCTGATATTACCTTTTACGTGACCCATCTTCACGTCCACGAAATCTAAATTTTCCCACACAGTTAACGACGGGTAACCAGGTAAAATGTTACGTGTTGTTGTTTTAAGGTCACCCCGAGTTATTAATGACATAAGGGCGTGTGTTTTTTCTACTAGAGCAACTCCTGCGCCCGCCGATCCTGCTGTCAGTCGCATCGACATTCCCTACTCATGAGCAGCTCGTTGTCTAAACTTATTTAGAGTCGCGCTAAATAAATTTACAACGAAAACAACGTAATGAAATTAACTCATACAGGCTAAGGTTTAGCGTACAATGCCCGACTGTGGCCTGTAAAACTCCGCGCTGCCGAGTAGCTAATGTCGTGTGTGTATAAACACCAAGCTATCTCGCGCGTACGGACACGCCAAGTTACTCAAAAGGCGGGGCGTGTCATCGCAACGCGACCCTATTGGCTGTATCGAATGCATCTGACGTCAGAGCGGGCTGGATAAAACACGCGAATATCTCTATTATTGACCGTGTTGTATCTGTCAATTAGAAAACGCGAACAGATATCCGCCTATCACGATCTACCGTTAACCGACCGTTATATCCTGCGTTATCCACCTATTTCTCACAACTTGTTCAGTGACAGTCGTATTATTGTCGTCAAACATTTAAACATAACTGTTTTTCATCCATAATCATATCGATAGCTTTCGTGTACGTCAATGTGGTGGCTATTTACATTTTAACGCATTTCTCAAGCAACGACATACCGTATACTTCAGTAACGTTACTGCGATATCGTGAAGACGAGGACATTCCGTTGAAAATTTACTTTTAGATATAGTATCGCAAATCGGCAAAATTTCGCCCCTAAAAGTCGAAGTGCCGGAGATGACCGGCGAGGGGTCACCGCGCAGTAAGTACATTAAATTAATAGGTCTAATAAAGTACACACATACGAGTGATAAATTTTATTGAAATATTCTGATTTTATAATTAGGATTCTAAACACAGCGTCAATGTACTCCTCGGCGCGAAGGCTTGCGTCAGTCTTATATTCCGCCAGTCGAAAAAAAAAACATTTTTATGTCTTATTTTACGGTATTAGGCCTACTAACACGGTAACTCAAACGTTAACGTATAACTCTCGCCTTAAGGAAAGCTAAGCGAACGCCGAATAAAGGTAAAAACACCCCTTCGGATACAATGATAGTAAATTGACAACACCTGGCGAACCAGCTGACACACCTGTATAAAATTGTCTGAATCGTTTAGTCACGTACTCCTCCTCGCTTTGGCAGACGTTTTTCTTGTATTCTACGTCAGGACTACAGCGACAGAGCATGTCTCTATTTCCGTCTCATACACAAAAGCGAACACACTTTTTTCACGTAAATAATTTTTCTGTCACCTTTCGTATTTAAGTCGATAGAAAAATCCGGAGATTTAGCCTTCTTGCTATATGATGTTAACAGTGCGCCTTGTTGTTATAGAAAGTTAACAGTGCGCCTTGTTGTTATAGAACGTTAACAGTGCGCCTTGTTGCTATAGAAAGTTAACAGTGCGCCTTGTTGCTATAGAAAGTTAACAGTGCGCCTTGTTGCTGTATAATGACGACAGTGTACGCGCCTGGCGTACCACGCGAATAAGTATTTGGTAGCTATATTCTACAATATGTGGGTGCTTAGCGTTGAATATTAACAGAACTACCACTAAAATATCGTGATCGCCGCCGCCTAGGATAGACGACGAAATCCACGGACGCATCACCATTTTTATCAAGTTTCCGGATGCGTGGAATTCGATAAACACCGTGACTTTAATGCCGTCGTTTAGTCGTCATAATTATTGTTATAATAGCGATCGCTGGGTGCCCAGAAAGCACGGAACCGTCGTGTGTCAGCCACAACGCGCTGTATACTCCCGGTGGGCGATCTGTTACGCAGCACCGTCAGGTAAATGCACCACCTTCTGGAATTTGCATAAAAAATTCACCGCTCCAGACCGATGAAACTGATCCAATGTCCAGGCATCAAAGAAAATTATCATCGCGAGATGGTTAAAAGAACTGATAAATAATAAGGGTCGTGGCAATAACGGGTAATCATGCGGTTCGTTCATAACATCCAAGCATAGAGAATACGCAAGTTACTGCTCCCTGTCCGGGAATCAAATCGATTTGATATAATGATGAGAGCGAAAAGCGATATGACCTTAATAGCGTGGTCAATACCTGTATAATTATTGCTTATTAACCGTTCGTCTGTCGTCGGTAGTACGCACACATACAGTCAGGTATTGCACCTTAGACCGCTCTTGACATTACAACGTACGATGGTCTGTGACATCCAAGCAACTTTGTAACACTTCTATATAAACAATTATATCGACCTTATCTTATAGCGCCTCTATTTTTTGACTAAACGAGCAGTATTATAATAATTTTAGTGCAAAGTTGTGAAATTATTAGTAAAATTTGCGGATCAGAAAGAACTCAGAGGAGAATTCATGATTTTACACACTTTATTATCTAATTTTTGAATGTCTTCAATGTATATTTGTCGACCGCGGGTATGAGCTAATAAAATTACTTGGATGCGGTTTAAGGTGTATATTCAGCCTAGACAGAATACCGTCGACATTCGCATATCACCCGTGAATGATGACATCAAGCGGCCACCCATTTTAGTTTTCTCCATCGATCAGGAATAAATTACTCGCTGAATATTTTTACACAAAATTTGACTGGCGCGAGGTTTCAAACCCGCTTCCTTTCGATTACGAGCTTACCACTGATTTTTATTTTTATACTATTTTTTCAATAAATACTAAACAGCGGCTTGCATTCTACGATCTCGGTGTAGATCTGAGAACTCGATAACATCTGAAAGAATTGAAAATCTTTATCCTACAAAGCATACTTTTTATTAAGGTTTAAGCGTAACTATTATCGTCTCTGTAGAAAACGTTTTTTAGATGAAAACCCCGGTTATAATGGATAAAACAATAACGGAATAACGAAAAACTGAATGTCTAAATGTAGTTATATATAGTTACCCTCCCGGAGTGTACTGTTAGTGACTGCGTGCAGTTGCAATCATGAACCGTTCGACAAAATAAGAAGGTATAATGAGAATAAATAACCCATCCCGAGTAAAACTACAGCGACATTCTTGGTAATAATCACTGGAAGATCACGGATAGAAATGCTCGTGAAAAAGACGGAATTTCGGCCTGGTTGTGTAACCATTTGGATGTATAATGGCACTAAAGATTGTAAAGCGGAAGAAAGTTAAAAGCTTAGGTTTCATAACGTAAAACGAACTTTCGACGGATTTAACGAGAACATATCGAAGAGCGACTGGGCTGAGAGTAGGTAAACGACTGACGACTTATCCGTGATGATTAAAGCCTTGGGATTAAAGTCTAACCAAATCTATATTAATCCTTTTAATTATTACTAATTTTGAAAAAGGTGCAAATTCACTCTTTTTAAGGACATTGACTTGAGTCGCCATAGACTCTCTTAAGAGCACGGACAGTGACTGTTGGTCATTCAGCAACGCGACAATATTTAAAATATCATAAGCCTATAGCGCTATCATAGGAGAATAGGTAACCCTGCAACAGCCACAAAGCAAGCTGTCATTGGACCTTTATCAAGGAAGCTTGGAGAGTGTCCTCGCGTGAGATCACTCGACAAACCAAACGTTCCAGTCGCGGCCTAACATGGACTCAATAGCTAACACATATTACTTATAAGTTAATATAAATTATCGTTGATAAAGTTTGTTAACCACTGCACATATATCATCCACTCAACCGTCAAGCATAGTGGGCGCAAGAATCCTGTTATATATTCGCGCGCGTGTGTGTATGTGTGTGCAAATCGTTAATTTAAAATACGTCAGTTGGGAAAATGTGTATACGAATGCGTCACACACTACAAAATACCTATCACTTCAGGACGTGTGGAGCAGTTCCGTAAATGAACTATATTATGGCTGGGAACGAGCGATATAAAATAGATAAATGGAAAACACCCTAATGAGGTGTGGTATGTCAACAAAAATATATAAATTCAACGACGATTCGGGCCTAAAGTATTTTCCGGGTACCCTATCCGTGCATTGAGGTCCCTTGCTTGATCTGCTGTTTATAAAGTTCAAGGAAATGATGCGATATATACGGGTTTTACCGTTAATTGATGTAAAAAATATATATTGGCTACACAATCGATACTAGTTGTTGAAACGTTATGTTAATGGGTTTAGCCAATGTGGTTCTCGGAATAACTTGAGAGGAATGCATCAGATGAATAGTTTTTTTTTCTGTTCTATTCTCTCTAATTATAAAAAGAAACTATTGACAAAATAACGAAATAAATTACGTGAAAGTTATAAAATATTATATGGATTGTTAAGTGTACCTTAATTGTCGTAATATTAACAAATTGTTGTAATGTAAAAAATATTTAGTAATGGAATCTGCATGCGGAGTGCGGGTCACAGGTTGGGCCTGGCTCCCCAACCACGCATGTCTACATGGGCCTTTCCTGCCCGACCAGAGTGGCAGCATTAGCAGACAGCAAATATGTATCCCACGCGAAATTTTGCCGCCGCCGAGTCGTCTGTGGTCAGTTGTGAAGCATATTTACAAAAATACCGCAATATAAACGACGGGATCGTTGTTGATTTCAGAACGACCTCGGCGTGGCTCTGTGTGCGTGGGGTGTGGTTCGCATATAACCGACCAGTTCATCCTGAGGGTGGCGCCCGACCTCGAGTGGCACGCCGCCTGCCTGAAATGTGCCGACTGTAACCAATACCTGGACGAGACGTGCACGTGCTTCGTCCGAGACGGCAAGACCTACTGCAAAGCTGACTATGCCAGGTAGGCAACTAATAAATTGACGTTCCCTCTCAAAACGTGGATCTAAGTTACCATTTTTTTCAATTTACACGCCACATAATAAGGGAGTGCAGCTATACGAACTAAGAAAGCATTCTTTTATGCTAAAGACAGCGATTGCTGATGGGATCCTTTCGGAAGCCATTGCTATAAGAAATTAGTCTCCTATCAGAAGCGATTGCAGATGGTATCGAAGGGGAAGCGATTGCCGATGGTATCCTATGCAGGATGTTCGGTAAACGATGTTCTCGAGGCGTCGGGTCACTGTAAAATATTAATAGGAAACGCATATGAAATTCTTGGGACGAACCGAGGTACGTAATGCGTTCATCATTATATTAACTGATGATCAAACGTTCCACAACACGCACCCACACACAATCGCATATATGAATGAGCACGAGCAAGCAGCTTGGCAATCGCCGTCGCCTGCGTTCTTACAATAATTAAGATGAAGATGATGTATATGAAATTAAAATTGCTACAGAACGACAACTAAATACAGTCGGTGACAGCACGTATTTTCTTGAAGCGTTGGAGATAAACGTATAGTTGACACTTCAAGTGCAGCACACTTTTGTTGAAATATATGAATGAAAAGCGTGTGCCGACTGAAACAAGAATTACGGGTTTGGAACGTATTACTTGTTTTTATCACGTAGTAAAGGACATGTTCTTTTCTGATAAGCCATTGTTATTTTTCCAGGTTATTCGGGGCTAAGTGTCCAACGTGCAACGCTGGTTTTTGTCGGAATGATTTCGTCATGCGCGCGCGTAACCGCGTGTTCCACGTTGAGTGTTTCCGGTGCGTAGCTTGTAGCCGTCAGTTAGTTCCTGGCGACGAATTCGCCCTCCGCGACGACGGACTATTTTGTAAAGCGGACCACGAGGTAGTGGAGAGGTCGCTGATTGGTTCTGACATGGATATACCTTACACTACGACAAACCTAAACAATAACAATACGAGTACGCCGAATCACAACAGTAGCGGAAGTGAGAACGATGGCATCGTCGACTGTGACGAGATCAAGAAAACCAAATGTTCAGGTAAAATATTACATAATTTATTTATATATCGTAGATATCATATTCGATCATTGATATAGACACATCGTAGATATCATATTCAATCATTGATATAGACACATCGTAGATATCATATTCGATTATTGATATAGACACATCGTAGATATCATATTCGATTATTGATATAGACACATCGTAGATATTATATTCGATTATTGATATTGACACATCGTAGATATCATATTTGACCATTGATATAGACACATCGTAGATATTATATTCGATTATTGATATAGACACATCGTAGATATCCTATTCGACCATTGATATAGACACATCGTAGATATTATATTCGATCATTGATATAGACACATCGTAGATATCATATTCGACCATTGATATATACACATCGTAGATATTATATTCGATTATTTATTTAGACACATTGTAGATATTATATTCGATCATTGATATAGACACATCGTAGATATCATATTCGACCATTGATATAGACAGATCGTAGATATATTCGATTATTGATATAGACACATCGTAGATATCATATTCCATCATTGATATAGACACATCGTAGATATCATATTCGATCATTGATATAGACACATCGTAGATATCATATTCCATCATTGATATAGACACATCGTAGATATCATATTCCATCATTGATATAGACACATCGTAGATATCTGCCTTACCCACTGGATTTCCGGCCTCTAGTCCATGCACTCATCAATCAACTCGCTTCCCGGATACACTGTCTTGTTGGGGTGGTATTGAGTTAGGCACAAATGATAATTTTATTACCTAGCCCGGTGCACGAGTTCCCACATAATATAGTGATAGGTTATATAATACGATAGGTTATATAATACACTACACGTAGCCATCAGTTTCTGACCACAGCATTTAGGGTCTGTTAAAATCACAATGGGACTTGATCAAATTTCGAGCTAAATTTTTCGAGTTTAATTGAACTATAATTTTAGGAGTTAAGGTGATGTTCGACGATTTTTAATGGTCGCGTATATAGTCGCCCAAAAATGCGACTTCCGCAGAGGACTGTATATTGTAGGTGTATATGGTCGAGCCTCTACTTGGGTCGTATGGTCGTTGATTAGAATTTACGCGTCAATATCCCCTAGGAAATTTTCTTACGGGTTTACATAGGTAGATGGTGCTGCCAATTCTCTAGTTACAACGAATTTATAATGAGAAAATTGGACCCAAGAATCGTTCAACCGCTCCCGAGGCCGAGAGTGGCATGTCGAAGTAATTAGAAGAGAGATAAACGACTCTTGTAAACGCCATAACGTTATCTCTTCACCCGATAGCCGACATGGCTGTATACGCAGCAACGATCGTAGACTGTTAGAACAGCGGCGGAACGGCTAGCTAGAAACATGCGGCCCGTGTCAGTGACGTAATCATCGTTAGACATCTTTATCTGAACTGTTACTATCAATTAACGTCCCGCGGCTAAATGTTAACCAAACTTACACTCGAGCCACGGGCCGTCATCACTGCCTTCGTTACTATAGTACGCTATACGCCGTATAGCTCTTGTGATAAATATAACGTTCAATAAGTCCCGCCATTGAGGAACGTAAAATAGTAGCATTCCGCATTGTTATTGTATATCAAATTTAATTGTCCGGTATTCAATTATCCATCGCACGAACTTCCAATTGACAACCGACAAAATTAGGCTCAAAAAATAAGGAACTATGCAGCGATAGAAGCATTCAAATATTCGATAAGTGTTGTGATATTTTCTAAGTAAATTGTGTCAAATAATTTGCAGTAATACGCGTTATTAGATAATTTTTTCTACCTCGAACGTTAAATTCGGTCTCTCTATTACCACGTGTAACCTCAAAATTATTGCATGAAATAATTTTGCAATAATACGCGTTATTACAGAAAGGTTTTGCTAATACTTACACGATATAACGCGGCAGTTATAAGAAAATATCCGTTTACGTGAAATAAAATATTTCGCAAGGCATTCGCGATTGCGTATAATTTAATTTAATCTATAATTCAATCAATTAAAGATTACATATGCTGGTATGATGGTTTTGCAGGTAAAACAGCTGGAAAAGACGGACGCTCTTTTAGAAAATCGGAACACAAGACAACGCGTATTCGGACAGTTTTGAATGAGAAACAATTGCACACATTACGGACATGTTACGGCGCAAACCCCCGACCCGACGCCCTGATGAAGGAACAGTTAGTAGAGATGACGGCTCTCAGTCCGCGAGTTATACGCGTCTGGTTTCAAAATAAGCGCTGCAAAGATAAAAAACGGAGCATTTACCTCAAGCAAATGCACCAGCAACAAGAAAAGGTGAGCGACTTTGTAAACTGTGAGAGTATTTGTGGAAACCCGGGGTACGTGGGAGAGGCTGATGCGCAAGATAGTTATTTGATGAGGACATTTTGTGATCCCGGTTACTGATGTGGCGTTCTTCCCAGTCGTGCCTGCATGATATGTTGTGTTGTGTGATTCGGAACATGTGAAACATTCACCGCGCGTCTCGACGGCTTTCTAGTTTGGACATGTGACTGTTCGACTATTTACGCTAAATAATTCAGTAAATTCATCGCATATTGTGATAATAATTGAAAACGCGATAGAGAGGATTTATTATATTCTCGCACTCGGAAAAATTCCATTTTGTTCTACCGTATAAACTATTGTTTAGACATCTACTCCAGTGTGTCGCGGGGATTGCGTAATAGTTGCACGGGTATTTCATCGTGGGTCAGAAACAGTCTTTCTATTGTACTATTAGCTTCGCGAAGTGCGAATTTCCGGCATGAGATTGTACGTACGCAATGCTAATGTGCGCAAAACATTGTTGTATCCTATGTGATTTTGTATATTAGAAATTTAATAAGTTAAAAAATATATATATATATATTCACAAACGACCTAATATTGTCCACTAAATGAGTCGTGATTTGTGTAGTGAATGACATACAATAGCCTACACGAGCCTTGACACGACGAGGTGGGGTATCCACGAATCACGTGCTGTCTAGGTCGATTTCACATCAATATCGACACTATAAACAGTGGGTTACAATATATATCGCAATGAACGAATGATTCTTATCGCAATTGTCACGAGACTCCAGGTACCTAAACACTTAAGGTCCAACCACACGAATTTATATATAGCCTGGTTATCTCGTGCTTCTGGGCTTCTCGCTGGTGTAATGCACTCCCGGGATCGTATTTCAAACAAAAAACTGCAGAAGCAATTACGTCTAGCGGGCGATCATTCGGGTAAATACCTTAATTTCCATAATTTGCCATCGTATTTTCGAATTCATCGATTCCATGGTATTATTTTCGTTCCTTACGTCGTACGGATGGATCGCAACGGGCTGCAGAAACGCGCCTGTTTTTCGCCCATGACCTATCGCTCGCTCTTCCGGGGCGCCTGCGGTTGTACAGCATTCAAGGGAGAACAGCAGGCCCGCTGCGAGTGTCTGATATATAAAAGATGCACGCGAGTTCTAGCGGAGAGAATGCCTGCGAAATGTTGCGTGTAACGACGTGTGATGAACTATAGTAAACACTCATAGACGTTCGCCCACTTATATTTAACTTATCGACGGTTCATTAATTTCAGTAAACGCTATTTTATGTATGGTTTGACAAAACATACACATATTCTCCACTGGTATTGAATAACAAAACGCAATATTTGTCAATTAAACCAGTGAAAAACAAATGCCACAGTATTCTAATGAACGAATTCTATCGCATTACAGCATATCAGGAAACACATAATTATTTGAAATATTCACAATATTATATTCGTTATATATCTACGATAAAGACAAATATTTATCTACAACACAACACGTTATCCGTCTAAAATATTAGAAACCGCAAGTTTTTTCTTAAGAAACATTATTATGATGTGAGAGTGTAATTGAGAATGCGGGCAAGAGACATCGACGGGAGATGATCACTGACTGGAGCACGTGGCTCCTATAATCTGCGCCATTGTTACGGGAGTTAATTACGACCCTTGCCCCAAGGCCACGTATCCAAACTAATAATTTACAACAAACAGCCCGGGTGGATGCTTGATGATTCCCGCAATTGTCGCCCCACCTTCCGATTTCATTTCCTGACTTTAGCCTCACCCGTCTCGTCAGACGAGCGTTATAATACGGTCAGTTGCCGCGTTTCGAACAACGAAGTCGCCGCGGCCCGCTGTATTGGGAAAGGCACCCTGACATACGCCTTAGTTCGTTCGAAGTGAAAAAAGTCATAAACACTCTATTCGATCAAATCCATGCGGGTGTGCGCATTAACATTCGCGCGTGATGCATAAATAAAAGATTCAGAATTACAAAGAAAAAGTATCAAAATAAGCGTAATAATTATTGTTATTATTCATTCAAATTAGATGGCAGTGTGGATGTATCTGAAAATAATGTCCGAACTTTATAGGCCGTTTACACTCGCATATTTATATCTGATATAAATATTTGTGACAGGAGTTGGTAACAAATGTCACCGATTTAACGTCGAAAACGAGTATTTCACGGAATAGAGCGATGTTTCCCATGTTGAATGTCGGACACGGAGCCTGGAGTCTCCGGTGATGCGGAATGTTTATATAACTTGCTAGTTGGAACGGGAAGCTTATGACTGGTTGGCGGCAAGTTGATGTATACAACATGCATAGCAGGAGAATTTTAAGAAGATAGTCTTTTGAGACCGAACGAGTTTTTAAGCGCGCCGGGAATGTATAAGGACGCCGCGCCGTGACGGGAGGTACTCTCAAATCTTCATCGTACGATGGTGGCCGTGTGACTGACCCATCCACAGTTCCGAATTCACGTCCCCGACCATGTCTTCGTGTTGTAGTCAGTAATAATCGATACGCAAAAATGGACTCTGACATCGCCAGGCGCAAGAACTGTTAGACGTTTACTTGTGTTAGGGTTAGACGCTCTTTGTGAACAATCTCGCTTAATGGACGCTCTATATAAGCTTGTTCGATGGGGGTATTCTATACAAACATAGTGAAATACAGATATTGATAAGAATTATTCCTTATTGACCACTTGAGATGAAGAATAACAGGAGCTCCCTTCATCACGTATAGATCATTAGAACACATAGATATGACACATAATCATAAAAATAAATAGGTTATTCATATTCCGCGTTGATTCCACGACCAACATGCTCAAAGAGCGGTTCACAGTAAAAAGAAAAATAATCGAATGAGGCGATCCATAACAACAAAATTAGTAGAACAAGTTAAGACGGCAAAGTGATATGATTTGAGCTTTTAAAGAAGAAAGACTACGAACACTTCTAATCTCATATTGAAGATTGTTCCAAAGTGTAGCACCTGCGTAACGAAAACAACGGCTACTGGTAGTGGAAAGACGGCATCTTTTGACAGCAGCCAATGAGTTAGTTGCCGACCTAAGTTGATGAGGGAGTACGTGCACAGAAATCATATCATTAATGTCGGACCAGTCTCATGAAAGGCTTGGAAGACAAAAGTCAGAACCTTATAAAGAATACGTTGTGAAACAGGCAGCCAATTGAGGTCCTTCAAATGCCTAGATATGTGAGAAAATTTGGAAATTTGAACAATTAGACGGCAAGCACATCAATAAAAGTGCGTTGAAGTTTGTTGTTGAATATCGAAAATATCTGACTACCGCCATAATAAAAATGAACAGCTTAGTAGCTGGGTGATGCAATAATCAATCTTTTATTATGTGATATTATTAATGAAATAACGTATAATAACGATCTTGAGCTGAACACTACGGCCATATATTAATCAAAATGGTAAACAATCCCCGAAACCGCCTTCAGTGTCATAAAGAGTTGCAGGCATTTGACTTTCGGGCTGTTTGACTCAAACCCCTCGCTGCACACCTCGTGCGATACCACGTTAAAACCCTCGTACTTCTGTGAACAACTCGGCAACCACCGCCCCTATAACTGCGGTTTGTATCGTGCCAAGACCGAGTGGGGCTCGTCCACCCCTTCGCCTGCCTCAGCCGTACTCATAGCGACGACGACAGCGTTAATATCCGCGTCCGTCGGAGACGTTTTAATTAGCGGAATCAGCATCGACAATCACGTCTTGTAGACAATGATCTCTTCCCGCGGCAAGCGTGTAATTTCTCGTCGACCCGGAAATGTGACGCGCCTAGATTGGTGCTGGAGGTTTCGGTGGCACGTCCGTATGGGTGTGTGTATAGAACGGCCAGTCAAGAACTGAGGACGAACTGTAACCTATCGCTATAGCATAGCGCACAACAGGACGGAACACGACATTAAGGGCATTCGACGAAATACGTTTATTCTCGATTTGGAGTGTACAAATATGGTTGTATGAACAATATTTAACCGTGACGGGAATACAGCGCTTTATGCATGAGAATATACGATTTACCTGTACATATATGGCCTCATTAATCGCTAGATCGGAAATGGACGGACCCGCGAGGCGTAACAATCATTACTTATATCCCAAATATTATCGTCCTTTGTCCGTTATCAAATCATGTACATATAACAAGAAGCGAAATTTAACTTTGAATAACACGTATGCTCAAACAACTCTAACTTAACCGTACTGTGAATATACTGGTTTTAGTGCCTATTACCTGCGAGGTGTGTACTGTACAGGGTGCATATTGTACTTATATGGTACGTACCGTACATTCTGTGCCTACTCTGTACTACTGCGCGTTGAACTTATTAAGTTTCGGATGTACGCATTCAATACATCGACGTTTGGGCGTGAAGCGGTGAAAACAAACAGACTCTGCTTTCAAAGCGCTTTGGTAGTGAGATTAACGACACTGTTTGCAGACTTTCTTTTACGCAAGGCGTTACAATAGTTTAGTATTGTGTTTTATCAGTTAACCTATATTTTTATTCGCAGTAATTTTGAGCAATGAATCGACGTAGAAATACGCGTAAATTTTTACGTTGTACGTTCCAGACGATAATGCGATCGTCAAATTGTTATTACACCTTCTAGCTGAAATAAATAACCGTGATTACACGTTGAGAAGTTTCATAGACGTGGTTCAAATGAAATAAAATGACATATATTTGTGCACTAATAGCATTGCTGTCTATAACACGCTTTACGCGCATTACTGTTATTACTGCCATTCCTGTTACTACTATTATTACCATTATTACAGTTGTTCTTGCTAGTACTGTATGTTTTCTATGCTATGTGAATTTTTAATGTGTATTCTTCATTGATGTAAAGTGTGTTAGACAGCGTTGCTAATAGTGCACTTTAAATCAAATATA